>JAAILG010010729.1:0-23978 GCA_012026655.1 Hydrolagus affinis
GGGGAGGGAAGGGGGAGGGGGGGATAGACAGAGGGTGTAGAGTGAGAGAGACAAGTGATGGGGAGAGAGAGTGTGGGGGGGGGGGGGAGAGTGAAAGAGACAGAGTGATGGGGAGAGAGAGAGAGTGTGGGGGGTACATTGTAAAAGACAGGGTGGTGGGGGGAGAGAGAGAGATTGATGGGGAGAGAGTGAAAGAGACAGAGTGATGGGGGAGAGAGAGTGTGGGGGTGGGAGAGAGTGAAAGACAGAGTGATGGGCGGATAGAGAGTGAGAGACGGAGAGAGAGAGAGAGAGGAGGAGGAAGGAGAGGGAGTGAGAGGCGGAGGGAGAGGGAGTGAGAGGCGGAGAGAGAGTGAGAGGCGGAGGGAGTGAGGCGGAGGAGGAGTGAGAGGCGGAGAGAGGGGTGGAGGCGGTGAGAAACGGAGGGAGAGGCGGAGTGAGAACCAATGTTGTCAGATTGAGCGGGTTCATGCCCAACTGGGATGCAAACAAACGGCTTGATGGGGGCATTAATTTTAATTATTTCTCTGAACCGTTTGCCCGTATCACCCTTCACATGGGGCAGCATCTCGGAGCGTTGTGACATTAATGTAGGGTGCTTACATTTGAGTGTTTGAAGACCCTTTGCTGACAGAGTTCCCAAAGCACTAACCTAAATCGACCACCCTGCTACCCGAGTAGATGGGGCTTGTAATATCAGGCTACTTCTGGGCTAGTATTTGGTTGACTTTGGGCTATAAATGTGCTTTAATTTCTGACAAACCTGGTTCGAGCGCAGACTTGGGAGACAGAGTGGAAACTCGGGGATTGCTGGCCTGGGGGTATGCTCCTTGGGTAAGGCCTCCTCTGGTAGACCTCCAAAGGTAATAATAATAATCCTTGGCATTTGATATAATGCCGTTTACATCTCAAAGCGATTCACAGGAGAAAAAGTGGAGCACCTGTTGTTTTTGGGGCAATGTCCCACAAACAGCCATGAAGTAAATATATCATTTATTAAGAAGTAAATGACCCATTTTTAAATCTGGGGGATTGTTGGCCAGGACACCGAGAGAAACTCCCTTTTCTTTTTGAATGGGCCCCTGGGATATTTAACTTCCTCCTCATCAGGTAACCAGGACTGAACATTTCAGGGACGAACGTCAGCACCTCCAACAATGCAGCAGATTCCCCAGCTCTGCTTTCTCTCCCTAAAAACTCATAACAATGGTAGTATTATTACCATATAAAGTAATTATTTATTTGGTTATTATTATTATATGGGGTGAGATATGAAGGGAGATGGAAAATATTCTGTAGATAAAGAAAACTGCTTTTAATAATCGCTGCATTGGATATATCCAGACAGGTGGGTGTTCGCGAAAGCACATTCATAATAATAATAATCATCCGTGAGAAATTCCCTTTTCGAACAGTGCCATGGGATCTTTAACGATAACATCCATCTGAACAGACAGGCGGCACCTCGGTTTACTGTCATCCCAAAGATAGTATCTCTGATACATTTGGCTAATGTGCTTATCACATTAGAATGATGTCTCAAAGTGTTTCACAGAGTTTACTGTGAAATGGAGTGACTGTACGTATAGGCAAACACAGCAGCACCGTTGCACCCAGCAATGTGCCACATACAGCAATAAAACAAATGATCAATTTTATTTGGAAGGTTGTTGGCAAGGAAATTGAGAAATTCCCTTCTCTTTTCGATTGGGATGGGATGGGATGACATGGGATCCTTAATAATAATAACATCCACCTGAACAGGCGGACTAGAACCCTGGTTTATCATCTCATCCGAAATGCAGTATCACTAACAATGCAAACACCCCCCACCCCCCACCCCCACCAACATCCCCCCTGCTTTGCATTGGGAGTATCATTGTAGAATGAGGTCAGATTTGAGCTCTCAGCTTTCTGACTCGGAGAGGTGAGAATGGATCGAGAATGAAAGTAAGTAATGCAAAATATTTCAGTTTCAATTTCTTTTTCATACAATGGCTCTTGTGGAGCATATGTGGTCCCCACCCCAATCCAGATAAATAACCAACGCAAGAAAGCTACTGGTAAATAACCAAAGCAAGAAACTTTGATCTAGGTGTCTTTTTCGCAGAAATGTATCATGTATATTCATGTCAATGTCATACACATGCGTATTGTTTTTGTGTTGTTACTGAGAACCTGCTGGGTCTGTCTTCCAATGTACTGTAGATAGGAGTAGGTGGCATGGCTTCCAACTAAACCAGCCATTTACAGTGTGTGTCAGGTTGGACGTGTGGGGGAAGCTTAAAGAAACAAAAAAGCCGGGTCACCCACACAAGTGAGGACTGGCACAAATCCAAGTTTCTGACATTTCAGAAAATGGGAGGAAACAAGGTCATAGAGGGGGAAAAAAGCTCTGCGTAACATTGACGTGTTTGGGGATGCCTCCAATGCCCAAATAAAGGGTCAGTTACCATGACAGAAACTAGGCTGCCATTTACTGGCAATTGGGGGAAGGGCGAGAGGGAAAGCTCTTAAAGTTACACCAGCTCTTAAAGTTGTTGCCTTGTTTTTTGACAACTGTGGCGTTTGACCATTGCAATCAAGTTCTTCTCGGTGTTGCCTGTTTCCTCACATCTCCTGATTATTTAAATATATATATATACATATATAAATATACTGCCACAGCAATGACTACAAAACCCAAAATAGAAACTTTATAATAGTAATAATAATCATCTTTGTGTTTACTATCGTTCCTTGTCACGTTGTTGAGATGTGTCAAAGCACAAAATATTTCACAAAATATATTATAAAGGGGATTGACTACAAGTAAACCTCGCTCAACGTTGATTCAGTGTTAGTTATTGATACCGAGAGGAACATATATCCATTTAACGTTGTGACGTTCGCTATTACATTGTTTGCCAGTGGGTGGAAACAAACTATTTTGGGGTAGAGTAGGCGTATAGACGCTGAACGTCTGGTATTCTTACACAGCGTCCATCCATTTTGATCCTGCTCCTTCGTCCCAATAACTCCACCACTCGCCCCTCCACCCCAACTCATCTCTATAAGCAAGCTCCACAACCACAATTTAAATTTATAGATTTTTATATTTTACATTGATGAATGTACATGTGTTTCAATTTATAATTTTTTTTAGAAAATTGTATACGAAAGGACCAAACATTAATTCTTATGGGAAAAACGGGTTCGCTTAATGCCGCTTCGCTTAAAGTCGCACTTTTCAAGAACACCACTACGTCGTTAAGCGAGGACTAATTGTATATGCACACAGCAATATCCCACAAACAATATCCCACAAAGAAAAAAAAACTGTTTATTTGAAGGGATTATTACCCCCTGGAAACTGCTGGGGAAACAGAGGTGTATGGAATCGGGAAACTTGCCTAAGGTTACTCCTCGCATGGGAATCAAACCAAGGGTCTCTCACTTAACATAGCACAAGTACCACTACCTCACTATTTACAGTAATAATAATATGTATTTTTCTCATGTATTAGTAAGAATTAGTCATGTGTAAAGATAATTATTTTCCAGATTCCCATTAGCTAATGTTGCATTTCAACAACCAAGTTTTTTTAAATTGTTACCTAATTCTATTTATGATTATAATTATCCGAGACGCTACCCCACATGAAGGGTGTTTCTCCCACAAAACACACAGTTAATTCACTTCACAGTATATTCTGTGAAGCCCTTTGAGACGTCTCGAAGACGTGATTAAAGCGCTCTATCAAATGCAAGGATTATTATTATTAACTTGTAATGCTATCACTCTGAAACATTGAAGGAACGGGTTAATTAGGGCAAGTGAATCAATAAAAATAAAGATCCTGTCAAAAATGACTTCATCCCATCACGATATAAAAGTAACAATTCACTGATTAATGTTGTCAGAGTGTTTTTACTGCAGTGGGTAGCTTTAGACAAAACCACACCGTATTGTATTGACGTGAGTTCACTGGAATTTCCCAACCTGGGGTGAGCCTCTGAGTTACTGATTGATCGATTGATCGATCAATCAACAGCAATTTATTTTCATCTTCTTGGATTTCTCCCCCTCAAGATGTGTTGCCTTTTTGAGAGCAAACGTCAGTGTGACGACGCGAGTCGACCGAGTTTTGTGTCTGTGGCCTGTTAACTTGTTGTTGTTTGACCGCTTCCTCGTTTGCATTGTGAAACTCGTGACAGTTTCCTGAAGACAAACTCAGAGCTGATCGAGGTGGGGGGGGGAGGGGGCTGGATTTGTTCCTGTCCCAGTGTCCGCTTGTGAAGTCTGGAATTCCTACAAAGAAAATCCCTGCAAAGCGGCACATTTTTCTAAACGTTAGAACGACCGCTATTTTTCAGGTCCACCCTCATTGTTGTTTTTTAAAAAAATTGTTAAAACTGCCTCAACGGCTGAAGACCTTTCTCTTCGACCGCACCTTTGGTCACCTCTCTCCCCCAGCCCCCGGCTCGGCCCCGCGATCCGTTACCATGAAGCGCTCCGAGACGCCGTCCGGCGTGGAGGGCTCTGTATAAATCAGAGTCGTAGTTGTTTTTGTTGTTGCATTTGCTGTAAGCTTCTGCGGGTTGGAAACCTATAGACGATGGCATTGCTTCCCAAATTCTCTTCTACTGGCAATGCCTGAGCTGGCAAATGCCTACAATTTGCCTGCACCAGCAGAATGGTTCTCCAGCAATCTGGTGACTGCTGAACAGACTGTCCCTCAGTGTGGCTGCCCCCTGAGTGAGTGAGTGAATGTGAGTGAGTGTTGTGTGTGTGTGTGGGGAGGACGGAAAGTAGTTCCCCTCGGTGTCTGACTATATAGCAGCTAATTTGAGTTCAGCTCCACCTACTTTCGCTTCCCTCCCTCTCCACCCCGAAACTCAATATCACTGAAATCTGGTTAGTGCAGTCAGTCAGTCAGTCAGTCACCCTGGAGCAGCCTCCAGCCTTTACACACAGAGGCTCTCTCTCTCTGTCTGGGTGTCTCTCTGTGTCAGTCAGTCAATAGGTCAGTCTGTCGCCCACCCCAGAGAAGTTCCCAGCCCCTACTCTCTGTCTAGACGTCTGTCTGTGTCTGTCTGTGTGTGTGTGTACACCTGATAGTAGTCAGTCAGTCGGTCACAGGCGGTCAGTCGGATGGCTGTGAGCAGCTCGGTGTTGGCGAGCGCCGGGCCCCTCCGCGCTGATCACTGACTCGGCGGGTGCGGCGAGCGGCGAGCGGCGGGGGGTCAGAGGCATGGAGTACATGCTGACCGACAGCCTGGATAACGCGGCTCTGGATTTACTGCTGTTACACATGGGCGACATGATCGACGTGATGGACTCTCTGTACCCCGGGGAGGAGACCTCCCGGTGCCCCCAGCCTCGCCTCCCCCGGGGAGACCCGCGGCGGGACAGCGAGGAGGGAGACGCCGGCCAGTCTCTCTTCCTCTCGGTCAGGTACGGGACGGTGGAAGACTTGCTCAGGTTCGCCAACCAGGTGAACGACCCTCCCCGGCGCCGCCTCCAGCACCGGGATGCGGGGATAATATTGAACGAGGTGAGCTATTGGAAACCCCGCCGCGTTTAGGCGACGACGCGGGGGGGGAGGGCGACGACCGATCATTCTTTGCATTTGGAACACGGCGCCCGATCGAGTCTTCGAGGCGCCTCAAAGCGCCTCACAGAATATACCGCGGGCATTGCATCGCCTGTGTCGAGAGTAAGGGACGCGCGCGTCTGTCGGAGTCTACCTCCCCGAAGGTCTACCCCGCTTGTGGTGCTGTACCGTCTCTATGTAGTCTGCAAGGTCCTGTCGCCCACAAATATATACAGTCAACTCACTTTACAGGATATTCTGTGAAGCGCTTTGGGACGTCGATAAGATGTGGAAAGCGCTATATCAAATGCAAGGATTATTATTTATTGTCAGTTGAGGTTGAATGCAATCCGCTCTGGATTTAACTCGTTTTCCTGACGCTGGGGAAGTGTTGGGAAATTAGAGATTGGTAAATTTCTTGTCTTTCTTAGTCTCAAAGTGGTTTTGTTCCTCAAACTGACATGAGGGTTGGTTGTGGGCCAGGCCGCGGAGTGAGCAAAGAGAGAACAAGAGAGAGTTTTTTCTAAATTCTGGTGTTTTACGTTTTATTTTTGCAGAAAGACATAAGCATAAAAAATGGGCATTATCAGGTTGATTCCGAAGTCTTCTTGTATCCATGGAAATTTGCCCGCAGGGACATTGGCGTTGACTACATTCCTCGAGGAGCTTTTGGAAAATGCCATCTTGCACAGGACCGAGAAACCCGAAAGAGAATGGCGTGCAAATTGGTACAGTCATTTAGAAACTTTGTCCTTCTCTTTTTTAAAGAAAAAAATGTTTTGTTTTTGATACTTGTACTTTAAAAGACCATTCATCGAAACACACAGATCTCTGGTTATCATCTCTCTAAAAAAAACATAGTTTTTCAATCAAGTTCTAAATGTGAGCAATAGGGATTAAACATGAAAGATTTGTACGGCAACCAAAGATTAATTCTAAAATACCAATCCAAAATAACACTTAACTCTTGCAGTAAACAGAACATGGTCATCTTTCCTGTTTGGTTTTGGACCAGGAGGGGGCCTTGTTGTGGCAGTAAAATGGTGAATATGTAATACCTTAAACTTCTTGAGAGAAAGTTACAATTGGCATTTTTGTAATAGGAATCCTATTGCTTTGTGGAAGTGGTAGAGTGTGTCAGAGCACGAAGACACCCATACAATGAGCATTATTGCATACAGTTGCAGTGGCAGACCAACAAGCTCTACCTGGGAGTCAGCTGTCACGACAAGCAAACTTGACTGTTGAATTATTGTGGCCAAGGGAACACTGGTTAGGAAACCTTCAGATGTTGTCCTCCCTCTCTCTCCCTTTAGAAAAAAAAATGTAGGATCCCACAGAGAAACAGCAACTTGCATTTATATAGCGCCTTTCACGCTGCGGGGCAGCGTCTCTAAGTGCTTAGCAATGGCGCAGTTTGATGCTGAACTCCGGGGGGGAAAGGGGAGGTGACTATCAGCATGGTCGAAGACATGGATCTGAAAACAGGCAAAGAGTGGGGGGCAAGATGGAAGGATTGAGGCAGAGTTCCAGAGAGTTAGGGTATAATGGCTAAAGGCCTAGCCTCCGATGGTGGAGTTGAGGGATCAAGGACGTGCAGTAGCTCGAGCCAAATGAGTGAAGGAATTATTTAATTACTTGTAGCAATTACTTTAATATACTGTACTTTGAATTTCAGCATTACTGTTTTGAGGGGAATCCCATAATGACTCACAGATAAACACAATGATGCCTGCAATACCTCATGATCATAGACCTTAATATCATCATCTTAAAAGATAAGACCATCTAATAGTTTAGAAAAATGTTAAATTAGGCAAGTATTTTTAAGCCATTTCTCTGCAGATCATTTTTGTTTTATGAGTTGCAGAAAAACAAGCTCCCTCCCAAATTAGAACAACTACAACTCTCACTTATATAGCGCCTTTCACACAATGATAGCATCTCAGAGTGCTGAGGTGGAAATTAAAATGGAATTCAAGAATTTTTTCAAAGTTTGCACAATCCGAACCTCTGAGGCAATAATCTATTCCCATGATCACTTGAAACCTCTGTAAGTTGATGGGGTCAATATTTAGTCAGCACTGAGTTAGTTGAATATATTACAGTCGTTGGTCATTGTGGTTTGATTGCCATCCAGTGACCTAGGCTGCTTGTAATCGTTGAGTGAGGAGATTAGAGCTAGGCTGAGATGCCCTTGTACTGACGCATAGTCAGCCAACAGCGATTGTTGGGCTTGTATATACAAATGGCTCCTTTTCTGGGATGCCATTGCTCCTAGCTCTGCCTTACTGATGTCGTAAACAGAGCGTCTTTGTCAGCCAAGTTCAGTGGGTAGCACTCTTGTCTCTGAGTCAGAAGTTATGGGTCCAAGCTCCATCTCTGGACTTCGACTCACATGATCTAAATCTAACACACCAACACAGTGTTTGGGGGGTGGGTGGGGGTAGGGGTGTTGCTTTGTCAGAGATGCCGTCCTTCAGATGAGAGGTTCCTTTCAGGTGGCACTCCTCAAAATTGGAAGTTTGTTTCAGCCTCTCTGCCCCCACTCTTTGGAACAACATCCCACAATCTCTTCGCCTTGCTTCCTCCCTTGCTTCCTTCAAGCCCAACTCGACTCCTTCCTTTTCAACCATGCCTTCAGCCGCCCCCCTACCTCACTGCCCTCCCTCATCCCAACTCTGCCCCCACCCTCTTCCCCCATGTTCAGGTTCTGGTCGCGCCTGAAGACTTTTCTTTTCGACCGTGCATTTGGTCACCTTTTTCCCCCTCCCCCTGGCTCAGCCCCGGTATCCGCTTTGTGAAGCACTCTGAGAAGACGTCTGGCGTGGAGAGCGCTAGATAAATCCAAGTTGTTGTTGTTGGTGGTGTTGTTCAGCATCTTGAGACGTTTTCCCAATGTGAAAGTCACTCCACAAATGTAATTTTGTGATTGTTGTTGTTGTTTATGTGCCCCTTGGCCAACAATCCCCCCCCGCCCCGAATAAAACTCATCAGTCGTTTCATAGTTATTTGCCTACAAATAAGCAATCAATAAATACATTTTACAATACACTAAAAGCCTGTCAAGCATTTTGAGATAATAAATTGCTCTATCAAATTCAAGGAATGTGTGTGTATATATTATATTTGTGTGTATACTTATATTCCTAGATTCCAGTGGAATCCTTTAGACCTGCTGACATACAGATTCAAGCACGCTTCCGTCATGAGAACATTGCAGAGTTGTATGGTGCCTTGCTGTGGAATGAAACCATACACCTCTTTATGGAGGCAGGAGAGGGAGGCTCGGTCCTGGAAAAGCTAGAAAGCTATGGGCCCATGAAGGAATTTGAAATCATATGGATGACGAAACATGTCCTCAAAGCACTCGACTTTCTTCATTCCAAGAAGGTTATACACCACGACATCAAGCGTGAGTTGCTTTTGTTTCCATTTTGTTCCTGAATGGCTGTTTGTTCAGCAAGGTGAATTTGGAAATAATTGTGCATCTGATTTGGAAATCTTCCCACAGCAAGCAACATAGTTCTCATGTCAACCAAGGCTGTGCTGGTTGATTTTGGTCTAAGTGTCCAGATGACTGAAGACACCTACATTCCCAGAGATATTCGAGGCACAGAGGTAGGAACTGCAATGTCTTTGCTATATCGTACTGATGTGTGCGCTCTGATAGGAGAAACAACTGATGTCTTTCTGACTTTTGTATTATTTTAATACGAATGCCAAAAGAATCACTTGAGACACTTCAGATTGCACGCACCCAATCGGAAAACTGGAGTTTCACTTCATCAAAAAAAGTTTTATTTCTGATTTAAAAAAAGCTGTAGCTCCTCGCTCTCACAGGCTAGTTTAACCATTTGGCATTGCATCATGTGCGTGCCTGCATATGTATATGTGCGTGCAATTGTTTCCATGATGCAGTTGTACACATCTGTTCTGTGTTTATAACTTATGTAACTTATCTGCCTAAGGTTTTGAGGGAGATTCTCTCTAGATTTCAAGTGTGTGTATGAGTGTGTGAACGCTGTTCCAGTTTTCAATGTTAATTATGCATTTATTGTCCATTAACACAATTATTGTTAATTAATATTGACAGATAACTAATAGTGACGGACAAGAATGGTGGTGCAATGCATTACATGTGAACTCGTGGGAAGAACTTAAATACAGTGGGGTTGTTACTCTTGGAAAAGTGCATCATTTGAGTAGACGTGATTGAAATGTTTAATATCACTGAGGGAAATGTTAAAATTCTTTGGGTATGTAGTCAAGGGTTCAAATATCAGGCAAACAAATCTAAAAATGAGCAAGTTAAGAATGGGAAGGGAAGTTGAGCAAAAGTCCTTTGCACAAAGGTTAACAAACTTTAATAATTACATGATTCTAAGTTAGCATGCAAGCAGCAGGACTATGGGGAATTGAAGCTATCTGTGGTGATCTCTGGAACTACCTAGTGGTTACGTAGTTAAAAAATGGCATAGTTCAAACATGCGGGGGTTAAAATACAGGCTGTTTGCTGAGGAATGTCAGCTAGGAATTTTGCAATGGCCGACTCAAAGGAAGTAAATATAAAATAGCTTTACACATTTAAGAAAAAACACTTAGGGAAATTTTGAATTTCACCTGTAGACTCCTAGTCTACACTACTAGTCCATCGGCGGCCGGGCTTTCAGCCTCTCTGCTCCCACAATGTGGAACTCCATCCCGCAGCCCCTCTGCTTTGCTTCCTCCCTTTCCTCCTTTAAGGCCGGTCTCAAGACCTCGCTCTTCGACCGCGCCTTTGTCTGCCCCACTAACTCTTCCTCATCTCCCACTCTCCATCCCCTTCCCCCTGCTTCGACACCCACCCCCCTGCTCGGGTCCCGACCAGACTGTTCAGCGCTTTGGGACGTTCTCCCAATGTGAAAGGCGCTATATAAGTGCAATTTTATTGTTGTTGTAGTTAAGACGAGCATTGGGGTTGTCCTTGGCCTCCAGGATTGTCATGGAATAGATCGACGATTTAGCGGAGGTGAGGGTGAAATAATAGGATTTGATACGGTCCAGCCAGGTTTGCCAATGCACCGTTATGTTTGATTTAAGCTGTTCAGCGGCACGCACCTGTGCTTTAAGGAAGTGGAGGTGGCTGGTGTACCTTTGTGACTTACTTGAGTAGGAGATGGTACGTGACGGGAATCGAGACTGGTGGAGGAGAGTGACCGAGGAGGATAGGCCGTTGTGGGGGGAAGCCCGGTTGTGGGGGTGGGGGGGATGATGGGTGTGTGGAGGTTGGATGACTCCAAGGCAGCAGAGATTTTAAAATGCAGTGACCATGTATTTGCAGACAAATGCAGCATCCAATTTGCACACTGCAATGTCCCACAAACAGTCCAGGAATCTTTTAAAAAAAAACGTTTTCAAATGGCCCCAACACCCAGAGTTATATATCCTAATAACATTTATGTTAGTAACACCCTTCTAGCCTGGGGAAGAATCTATCTGAATTTCAAAGCAATGTTACTGTATTTTATGAAGCTCATATTCCATGCATCAGAAGTGACCTCGATTTATTTTGTACTTCTGCCAGCAAGTTTGTTCCTTGTTAAACCGTTCAAGAGAGGTTCTGGAACTCCCCTCCCGCTATCGCACTATGTGGGTCACCTCCCTCTCTCCTCTTTCACGGGTTCCAACTCCCAAGGCATTACCCCCATCTGTAGGACACAATATAAATGCAAATTGTTGTTGCTTTCGTATCACGCGAATTACAAGTAAAGAATTCTTTCGTAACTGGTAAGGATTTCAAATGAGGAAGGAATTTGTTAAATTGTTTAAAATTCCTGTAATCTCTGTGCAATTTTAAAGAGAGAAGATCCACGGGAAAACATGTCACATTTATTTTTGCTTGAGTAGGGAAAACAGCTGGAAGTCATTTGAGCAAGTATAGTAACAGGAAAATAGAGTTTGACTGTTGCGTCATGTACTTGCAGACAGAGTAAAATAAAATTTGTCAAACAACTTGAATGGGAATAACTCCTCTTTGAAATACAACAACCATATTATATTGTTTTATATATGCATATATATAGTATGTGTGCATGCCTATAATAATAAAAAAATAGTGATTTTTAAAATTATATATGCTTTGTGACTATGTGTATCCTCCGACACGAAAGGCGCTCTATAAATGTAATTTTGTTGTTGTTATTATATGTATGTGTGTGTGTGGTTGGGGGGGAAGAGAGGAGGTGATGTGTTTGTGTGTATAAAAATAAATATAATAATAATGTGATCAATCAATCCACATCTGTTCGTGCAACACTTGGCTGCTGCGATTCGTCCCAAGCTGTTGGATAGGGTTAGTTATAGTATAGTGTAGTCCTGTAGCTCAGTGGTTAGAGCACTCACCTTGCTAGCGAGAAACCTGGGTTTGATTCCCGGGATGACAAAACCTTGGGCAAGTTTCCTTATTCCACACGTCTGACAATAATGCCACACAAAAAAAACAATTGGTCACTTCAATCATTCACCCTACTTCTGCAACCTCCTACCAACTTGTCCGCTCCCTCCGCTCTGTGAGCTCTCGCCTGCATCATGTCCCTGCCCACACTCCCTAGCATTGGCAGGCGGTCCTTCAGCCACTCTGCCCACACCCTCTGGAACTTCATCCTGCAGCCTCTTCGCCTCGCTCCATCCCGCAGCTTCCTTCAAGGTCCTCCTCTTTGACTGTGTCATCAGTCACCCCCCCGTTCCTATCCCTTCACTCTCCCCAATCCCTACCCCCAGCTCACGTCCAAACACTGACTGTCCAGTGCTTTGGGATGTGACAGTTGCTTTACAAATGTAATTTTATTGTTGTTGTTTGTGAGACACTGCTGTGCAATTGGGCTCAGCATTTCGCCCACAAATATACAGTGAATTCACTTTATAGTATATTCTGTGAAACGTGTTGAGGCATCTAGAAGACATGAAAAGCGCTATGTCAAATGCAAGGATTATTATTTTTATTCTACTTGGGAAGCACTTTCATATTTCTTGAAGGTGTAATTTGTGGCTTTATCAAATACAAGGATTATTATTATTAACCATGGAACAGGCAAAGCAGGTTTTCTTCAAACAATTTAATTAACTGGGAGATAACATATTGATTTCTGTAAACAAGGGCTATTTTATATAGGAAGTTCCGGCAGTACAGGAAATACGTGTAAGAACCAGAGGTAGTTTATGACTTTATGGGAATAGAGATCATACTGAGTTTGCATAAAAGATTTAAGACAAGTTTATTGTTCTCGGCAAAATGAATAAACTTCCCTTTGTTTGGAAACTACTGTATTTAATGTTTTTTTTTTAAAAAAGAGGGAGTTTCTCCTGGTGTCCGTGCCAATAATTCTCCAGATTGATTAAATCTTGTTATTCTGCATGATTTGCTTATAGAATAATGGCATTGTGGACCCTGAAAGTAGAAAATGAAATTCTTCTTGCTACTAAATGTTAACAGCTTTAATGATGCGACAAGTTGATGAGATAATAAACCCACTAAAAATAGACTATCCCATTATACCCACACATAACCAAATTCTCTACTTTTAGCAACAAGAAGAACTTCCCCTCTAGAAAACAGTAAATATTATAAAATAGGATAAGTTCTCTTCACCATATTTATGCAGTTTGTTTTCTGTCATGGCAAAGAAACCTTGTGAGAGAATAATTTAATCCATTGCCTGTGTCCTTGTGTTTTCTTGTAGTTTTATATGAGCCCAGAGGTTATCACGTGCAGAGGTCATTCAACAAAGTCTGACATCTATAGTCTTGGTTCCACCATTATCCACATGCAGACTGGGTATCCACCTTGGGTGAAGAGGTACCCAAGATCGGCCTACCCTTCCTACTTGTACATCGTAAGTTACCAACAGCAACACAAACGAGAAGTAATGAATTGCGCCAAAGTGATCTAGCTTTCCTGTCAATCCAAAAAGTGTGGAGCCTACACACTGTGAACCCGCAATAATTAAATTACTTCACTCAAATTAAGTGATTAATTCACCCACAAAACATACACTGACCTGTGAAGTATGTCCTGTGAAGAGCTTTTGGGTATCCTCCCAATATGAAAAATACTCAACCATGTACAGTATAAGGATTATTATTAATTCCCATGTCCCGACAATTAATGGAACAGGCAAAGTCATTCCCTATTTGACATTATATAATATATCAGAATATGATAATGGAAATTTTATGTAAGCACAGAGGTCGAATGACGCAATAACCTCTGGGCTAATATAAAATTGATATTATACTGTATCATGTAAAACATGCAATGACACCCCACATTTGCCATGTATATATTTAATATACAGTAGAATCCCATTTATCTCGGGGCGGAGGGGAGGGGGTGGGGGTGAGGGGGGTCGACTAATTGACTGTGCTGGATAATCGGGCGGCAAGAAAACCCAACACAAAAAATGTACTTATTTTAAAACATACTATAGTAATAATATACTAAATAGTAACAGAATATATTGTATAGCTACTTACCAATAAAGATTTCAGCACACTCGGTAAAAAATCGTTAAAAAAGCATTTGCGCATGCGCAAATTGAGCATACTCGCAATTGCTGGAATGGGGAATTGCCCCAGGAGGGGGTCGAGCAATCCGGATAAACGGGCTTTTACTGTAATTTTATTAATATATTGAAAATAATATTTGTCCAATTTCTAATCAGGCATCCATACCCGATTAACAATTGATTGAAGTATAAATTGTTCAGCACTAGAATTAACAAAAGGTGTAGTGAAGTTTTATTCTTGTGGCGCATATTTTTTAATTTGTAAAGAGTAAATGTAAACGGAACATGAAATATAAATAAGCAATAGTCCAACACTTCACTGGATCTCATGGTTGAAACTGCAGCACCTCTAGGCTAGTGGTTTGGAACCACAATGACACAGTACTTCTAACATGAACACTGACTAACACCAGGCAGGGCAAAGCCTTAGGCAAGTTTCCTCACTCTACATGTCTTTGTTTAACAGTAAGCAGGAACCCAGTTGTCAGTCGATAGTTGGATCACTTTCTGGAGGTAACTTAATATCTTTTCAAAAAAAAGTTGGTCACGCAATCCATGATTGCCTGTGGGACAACTGCTGTGCACAATTGGCTGCTGCATTTCATTCACAAAATATACAGTCAATTCACTTTACCTTATATTCTATGAGGCGCTCATAGATATGATAAGGCACTATGACAAATAGCGAAGATTAATGTTATCATTATGATTATTTTTCCAAAGGCTCAGGGGACTTGCTAATTGAGGAAATCTCATGCAACTGCTTATTTCCATCCCGCAGTCCCTCCGCCTCACCCCCTCCCTAGCCTTCTTCAAGTCCTGCCTCAAGTCCCTACTCTTCGACGGTCCCATCAGTCACCCCAAATGCCCTCCTCTCCCTCCACCCTCCTCGATCCTGACCCCAGCTTGGGTCTGAAATGTTGACTGTCCAGCGCCTTAGGACAACCTCCTGACGTGAAAGGTGCTATACAAATGTAATTTTGTTGTTGTTGTAGTTCTATGATAATTCTACAAATTCTAATAACCGTATTATCTTAATAATAATCCTTGCATTTGATAATAGTGCTTTTCATGTCTTCTAAACATCTCAAAGTACTTCAGAGAATACACTAAAGTGAATTGACCATATTTTTGTGGACAAAACACGGCAGCCAATTGTGCACAGCAGTGTCCCACAAACATTCGTGGATTGAAATTACCAATTCATTATTATCTATCATCTAACCATATCACCCAGCACAGTCAGAGAGCATAGCATGGCACTCATACTTTCCTTCCATTGATATTCTTCGAGCGAATCATGCATAGATAGCTAATTGCAACAAATGCATCACACAGATAGTGCAGCAGTTTCTATTTTCTGTTATGGTACATTCCTGTAGAATCAAAGTAAAGTTGTTCATTTATGAACACATCCTAATTGATGAGATGTTAAAGTAAGATTTCATCTGCCTGTTCACTTGATGGTTGTCTGATGGACATTCTTAGGGGCAAAATTGGTTGCAGCGTTGGCTTACACAGTCGCTGCACTTTACGGTGAATTCTGTGACGCACTATTCGGTGAAGCATTTTCAGACAGACTTTGACATGCAAAATACAATATCCAATGCAAGGCTTATTATTTATTTTAACAATTAATAATTCTATGAATTCAGTAACCTTGGGATGGCCTCTTGACATGAAAGCCACTATACAAATGTAATTTTGTTGTTCTTGTTGTTGTAATCGTATTTGCAAAAAATTATTTATTTTAATGATTAATAATTCTATGAATTCAGTAACCTTGGGATGTCCTCCTGACATAAAAGTCGCTATCCTTTTATCCTTCTAAAAAATTGGGTTGTGACACTCTGGAAACTTATCCTTCTCAGGAAACTATTTTATCATTAAATAGAAATTAGGTTACTTGCCTGATTGTTTAGTAAGTTCATTTAGTAAGTCAACATGTCATTGCATTATCTGATCTAATCTGGAACAGTGTAGGAGTATAGGAGGTTACAAAAGGAGAGATCATAGAATTATACAGAACAGAAGGAGGCCATTCGGCCCATCATGTATTTCTGTGCTAGCGCTTTGAAGTGTTATCCAAATCAATCCCACTCCCCCAGCAAGTTTCTCTTGGTTTTCTGGCCAACGATTTCCCCCAGATATAATAATTCCTCATTCAATTCGTAGCTGTTTGTAGGCTATTGCTGTACACAAATTGCCTGCCACATTCACCTGCAAAATACACAGACATACACTTTACAGTATATCCGGTGAAATGCTTCAAGACATCCATCCTCCTGATGTGTCAGGCACTATATCAGATATTTTCAAGTTTCAATTTTCATATTATAGTGATAAGAATATAAGAAGCAGGAGTAGGCCATTCACCCCCTTGAGCCTGCTCTGCCATTTAATAAGGTCATGGCTAATCTTCTAAACTAATTCCATTTACCTGCCCTATCCCCATCTCCTTTAATCCCTCTATCCATTAGAAATCAATCTCAGTCTTGTATATGTGATGGGATATTTATTGCACAATGAACCACTAAATCATGTAGATGCAACCTTGATTTAATGCCCATACTCAATCTTGTATTTTCATCTTGATTCATTTGGTCGGACGGTTGTGGGTTCAAACCCCATTTTGGGACGCCCTGAATTCATAGACTAGGCTGCCACTCTAGTGCAATACTGGAGGAGCATTGTATTTTCAGAGGTGCCATCCTTTGTCTGAGGTGTTAAGATGAATAAAGATTTTAAAGACTATTTGAAAAGAGAAGGGAATTGTTGGTGAGTTACTAAATTAACAACTCGCCAGGTGTCCTAGCCAACAATCCTCCAGATAATCTGGTCATTCACTTGATGGTGCGTCTCTGATCTTGCCGTGCACAAATTATCTGTCACGTTTGCCCATGAACATAATCACAACAATCATTACCTGTGAGTTACTTTGAGACATTTAAATATTATAGGCGCTGTATCATCTGCAAGAATTATCGGTAGTGTTATTAAGCCTTCAGTGCTTCTCAGGATTACTGTAGTGAGTGAACCTTTCGTTTAATTCAATCCTTTCCTCTGAAGATCCACAAGCAGGCTCCCCCACTGGAAGACGTGGCTAAGGACTGCAGTACAGCGATGAGGCAGTTTATTGAAGGTGCAATGGAAAGAAATCCTAAGCAACGGTGGTCCGCAGCAGAATTGCTAAAGCATGCAGCGATGAGCCCCCCACCCGAGGATCAGCCACGATGTCAAAGCCTGGACTCCGCTCTCTTTGAAATCAGTCGTGTCTTCAGAAGAAATATACTGGAATTACCCGAACAGATATGTGGTATGTTCGTTTAATCTCTTCTACAAAAGAAATTAAATGAGGTTGGCTTTAGCAACCACAAAAGGGTTAGATGGAAATTGCTACTTCAATAAATCATTTTAACCCTTGAACTTGATAGTCAGGAGGATGTCTCAAAGCACTTAACGGGACAACAACAAAAAAATTACATTTATAGAGCGCTTTTCACGTCGGGGGGACGTACTGTTTAGTAGAGTGACTGTGTGTTTTGCGGGTGAACACAGCTGCCAATTCAGTAGTTAGACACCAGGAAAAGTGACAGCTACAAACGACCAATTTCTCTGGCTGGAAGGTCACATTGGCTAGTGCTGATCTAGTGTTACTGCAATTTCCAATTTTCATCCTCAAGTGGACATTAAAGATCCCGTGACACAATTCAAAAAGGAAACAAAGTTTTCATGAAAGACAGTGAGAGAGAGATTTGAGCCTCTACTGGTTTCTACACTTAAAGGTGTGAATAGCACATTCCCATCGTAAATATAGTTGACGATATCAGAGTAGCTTCTGTCATATCATCAGGGCACCCACATGATGTGTGTGACAAGGATGGACAGGAACTAATTGATGTGTTGTTGTTCCTCCACCCCTCATTGCCTCTCAGCCTTGCTGGTGCAAAGGTCATGAATCTGGGAGAAAAGGTTTGATACACGAGAAGAGATTGTAAAGGCTGGGGATAATCCCAGAGCAATTTGAGATAAATGAACAGGAGAGGAGACTCGAACCTCAGACCTGTACACCTGATCCCATAATAAAGAGGTGTGTCAGTGTAAAGTAATACAAATCACACTTTGATTATTTGTGAAGCGAACTTTGAAATATCTTGACAATGTGATCAGGTGCTGTATCAGGTGCAAACATTATTATTATTGATTATATTCTCTTGACACAATAACATTATTGCACTGTGTGCTTGAAATCCAAAATGCAGAATGTTCGCAATAATCCTTTTCTGTTTGTTGAGTTTTTACAGTACAATAATACAAATTTATAATTTATACAGTGCCTTTCATCTAGAAGATGTGCCAAGGCACTTAACAATTTTGGCCGGACACCCTAGATGAGGATAGGAGCTGAGGGTCTGGAAAGAGAAATACAGGGAGTCCTATAGCTCAGTGGTTAGAGCATTTGCTTACAAGCGAGAGACTTAGGTTCAATTCCAGGCAGGGCGAAACCTTGGGCAAGTTTGCTTACTCCCCATGCCTAATAATAATCCCTACAAAAGCCCAGTAATAAATTGGTCATTTCAATTGATGAAGATTTGTGGGACACTGCTGTTTGCAATTGGTGCCATGTTTCACCCTCAAATATACAGTCAATTCACTATACAGTATCTTCTATAAAACACTTTGAGATGTTTGGAAGATATGAAAAGGGCTATTTCAAATGCAAGGATTATTATTATTATATAAGCAGTAGTCAAAGACTTAGGCTGTTGTAACATGGACCTTGAATGTTATTTATCAGTCTGGTCCATAACCCATCTTTAATTTTTACAGGGAATTAAAGGAGAAAGATCTTGATTTTCTTAATGTTGCTTTTGTGTTCATTCCAGATACATCTGTATGCAGTAATGAAGAGTCAACAGTAGCAAAAAGGAAGCACTCTCTTTATATTGACCTTGGCGCCTTGGCAGGCTATTTGAATCTGATCAGGGGCCCTCCTGGATCGGAGTATGGCTGACAAAGGTAGTCCGGACTGAGATACATTGGTTAGCTGACCCGGCAAAGAGCCATACAGAACCATTCGAGGCAGTTACCTCTCACAGTACAGTAATCGAAGGAATTACTAGAGAGATAATGAACATTAGATCATTGTGATTGTGGCATTAAACTTAGTTCACAGACTCACTACTGTTGCATATTCTGCTAGCGATCCCCTGTGCTCTCACTTGTTCTGCTCTGAATTAATGCTGTGGTAGTACTTTTAAGAATGTAACCTGACCAGTGTATCTACATATGAGCAATTATTACTTATTGCATGTAAGAATTTAGATACTGAGCGGAACCTCTCTCCCATTGCTTTCAGTGATAATCACTGGTTTGTTAATGTACAGTATTTCTTTAATGAAATATGGTCTAATTGATGAGATAGCCTTATCAAAAAAATAAGTGTTCCTATGGAAACAAGAGTATACACATAGTAAATGCAGTGCAGGTGAAAAAAAATGGTACATGATATATCCTGTGAGTTTAGTTCACAGTAATCTTTTAGCTTTGTAAAGTAGTAAGCTGATAACTTTGTACACCCTATGGGATGGGACAGTTAAGATAGTACAACTGTGCTTCTGAGATCTATTTGCCTGATTTCACTCAATGGCCTAGTTGGTGAAAGGTACGGCTTGTATTTGGCTATACAAATCAGAAAATTAGGGATTTGAATCCCAATATAAGCTGATTTGATCTGAGCCGAGACAGCATTTGTGGATACAATTGCCCTCTGCACCACCCCTGAGTTAAGGAGAGGAAAATCAGCCAAAGGTTCTCTATGTAATGAGCAGCAAGCTACATATGCGTAGAAGCAGAGTCAGAGCAGGATCGGGCTTGGCTGTGGTGTCTACCAAAGTGAAATGCCCTGACATACGCTCACTGTGGGATATAACACAGAGATAAGGCACCGCATGGCGTGTGTACTGGAGTGTCACCAGGGCCTGTGGATTTGTATCTCAGCACAATGGAAACAGTAAGGCTTCAGCAGGAGAGGATATTGAAGGAGAAAGACTGGAGAAATAATTACAACAGGGAGCAAGCAGTGGTAACACCATGTTACACAACGTAGCAATACTTAATTCAAAAAGAAAGTTTCCCCCCACCCGCTCCCCCTCCCATACTACCAGAGGAGCACGTCTTTGTAACTACTAATATTTGGTACTCGGTTTATTTCTCAATGTCTCTGATTTGTAACATTTCTTTAAACTCTTAGACAACTTGTCTGGCATAAATTCTGGTGAATCTGAATCTAATTCTAATCAGAGTGCCCTATGACAGCACTTTATCTTGACAAACCATCCAACATCTCACAGGATTTGTTTCCATTTATATGGAATTCTCTATTTGGTTCTGATTGGGTGCGGCCTGTCTTACCTCCTCTCCTAGTCATGTGTTAGACTATATCCCACAGTCCAGATTGACATTTAAATTTATTGTGAAACTGAGCATCATTTATGGTTTCAGCAAAGACTATCAGTCGTGATTGTGGTGTATTAATGGGCCATGACTGATGGCATGAAGATCTATAGTACGAATAATGCTTAGGGTCTTCTGGGTGCTCCAGTGTGTGGTGTGCTTTGACCCACATCTCAGACTTTATATCATAGCGGGGCAACTTTACACAGACAATCATTCTGCATAGAGGCAGGCAGGAGGCAAGATTGGGATCAGGACCCTCTTTGAAGAAATTAAAACAAGTGAACGTCCAGTCACTCTTGCCCATGGCTGAGCAACCAGCTAAAAAGCGGAAGCCTGAGGACACATCACCAGAATGGCCTCTTGTTGGGCGAATGGGATATGGACACTTTTTTAAAAAAAAAGAAAGTCAAAATCACTGCATCCCCATTATCGGAAGCTGCAGTTAGTCTCTCCATTCATTGCTGCTCGTTTGAGATTCCTGTAATTCTTTAATTGTTAAAGATTTTCAATGTAATAAACTACATATTGTGGAATTAACTCTCTAACTCATTAGTGTCTGTTTTATGTATGGTCTGGTATGAAGATATTCATCAAAATAGGTCAAATGAGGCTTCTGCAGTAACTTAGTGGGGGAGCATTCTGCTTGTTGTGGTGCAGAGCTAGATGGACTAGGAAAGTCCCAGGTTGGTTCAGTTGTGTTTGCTGTTAATTTTTCTCACACAGCCCATCAGAGGGAAAAGGGCAACTGGCCATCAATGTGCACAAAAAGATCAACCATCACTCCCTAACTTGATCTCTACCCTATAACTTCCTCCCACATCCACCACCCCACCTGCCTTTGTAAAATGCATGGTTGATTGGTACAGAGAGAATCAAGTTTGGTTGTAATGCTCATTCCATCGCTAATAATCTTTAAATTTCCTATAATGACTATAGTGGAGTCCTATAGCCTCAATGGTTAGAGTACTTGCCTAACAAGTGTGAGACCGGTGTTCGAATCCAGGCAGGTTAGGGCAAAACCTTGGGCAAGTTTCCTTACTCCACACTCCCAATAATCCTCCCCCCCAAAAAAACAATACATGTAATATGATTGGTCATTTCAATCCACGACTGTTTGTGGGACACTGCTGTGCGCAATTGGCTGCAGCGTTTTGCCCACAAATATACAGTCAAATTCACTTTACAGTATATTCTGTGAAGCGCTTTGAGACGTCTAGAAGACGCGAAAAGTGTTATTTCAAATGCAAGGAATACTGTATATTTTTATTATTATTCACAACTCAAAGTGCTTCGCAGGATACACTCCTGACCAACGATTCCCCCAAATAAAATTGGTCATTCACTTCATGGCTTTTGTGGTACATTGCAATTGGACTACCGTGTTCACCTACAAAATAAACAGTTACTTCACTTTCCAGTAAATCCTATGAAATGCTTTGAGGCATCCTACCAACTTGAAAGGCGCAATACTAAATGCAAAGAATATTACCACTGTGCATTTGTTTGTGAGCAAACACAGTGTGAGCAACACATTTGCAAACAACAACAACTTGCAATTATAAAATGTCCTTCACATGTGGTGGCATCTCAGAGCACTTAACAATGTCAGAGCTTCATGTTAAGGCAGGGGAAGAGGGCAGGTGACCATAGGCATTGACGAAGTGGAAGGTCTTCAAATATAATTTGAAGATGGGCAAGGAGGGGGCAAAGTGGAGGCAGAGTTTCAGGCCATAGTGGCCAAAAGCACAATCACTGATGTTGGAGCGAAGGGGATGAGGGACATGTAGAAGATTGGAATCAGCTGAGTGAAAGGACCAAATAGCTGGCCACCCCAAATCCTCCCTGCACAGGCTGCAGATTATCCAGAGCTCTACAGCCTGTATCCTCTTCTGAACCAGGCTCCATGACCCTATCACCACCATCCTTGCAAGGCTCTACTGGCTCCCCATCACTCAGAGGATACAGTTCAAAATCCTGGTCCTCACTCTCAAAGCCCTCCATGGTCTTGCTCTCCTCTACCTCTGCGACCTTCTAACCCTCTGCCAACCTGTCCGCTCCCTCCGCTCAGTGACTTTCGGCCTACTTGATGTCCGCCCACCTTGCCAACCACATAATTGGCCTTTCTGCCCCCACTCTCTGAGGAAAAGTCATGTGGGGAGGTGAATAAGAGTTTCAGCTGCATTGCGTGTGAGATATGGTCGGAGGTGTTGATGTGGTGAAGGTGAAGAAAACAGTCCTGGTCAGCGACTGGATGTGAGGAATCAAATGTAGGTTGTATGCAGGTTCAGATAGTTGGAGCCTGGTGCAAGATAGGCCAGGGAGGCTAAGAAAGTTGGACCTGCAGGTGATAGGCTTCAGAAGGATGGCTTCCATCTTGTTAACATTCAGCTGCAAAATGTTGACATTTTGGTGCCTTGATGCCTGACAAGCAAGGTTGCAAAACATCAGTGCACCTATAGTTGTAGCTGGAGGAGGAAAAGTAGATTTGATGAGCACTCTCTGCTGTAACCAATGGAAACTGGACCAGAAGGTCTCAAGTAGGGAGTGGAGGGAGAGGTGTGAGTGAAGTTGGTTGACAACAACACATTCTCGAAATAAAGGGCAAGTTTGAAATGGGCTGATAGTTTGCAAACTTAGAAGGATCAAGGGTGGTTTTCTTTCAGGAAAGGCATGATATCAGTGGTATTGATGGGGAGGAGGCAGTGCTTGAGAAGAAGGACAGGTTAACTGTATCTGCCAGCAAGAGGTAGAGATGAGTTGGGGAGGGGATCGAGGCAGCAGATAGTGGACTTCATAAGGTGCGGAATAGGCCGGGGAGGTTAAGAGGGATGGGTCGGGGAGGTTAAGAAAGTTGGACCTGATGTTGTGAGGAAGGAGGGAGAAACAGAACAATGGAATATAAGGTGGGGACAGTGATAGGAGCCATATCAAAAAATGCGGGGATGGGGCATGGGGGAGGAGGAGGATGTAGCTCTGGAAGTAAGAGGAGATGCTCTCTATCTTTGAGACAGAGAAGTGCAAGACCTCTTTGCTCTTGACGTTTGAGGTGAGGATTGAGTGACCTTGAGGGTGTGGGTGGTGATGTGTGGTGAAGAACAAGATCTTGGGATAGTTGACCATCTGCATAGGTGATTAGACAGATTTGGAGATAAAGATTGTGTCAGCTTGCCTCAGTTGCTAGAAATTTCACCTTTTGGTCAACTGTGAGTTAAGCCCCATGTCAGTGACTGTGAGTTCACAGTGTAGGCTTCACTCAAACGCAACAACAACAACAACAAATTACATTTATAGAGCGCCTTTCACGTCGGGAGGACGTCCCAAGGCGCTGCACAGGGGGAGTGTGACCCGAGCTGGGAGGGGAGTGTTTGGGCGGGGGTGAAACACGAAGGGGAGGTTG
>JAAILG010010730.1:0-17021 GCA_012026655.1 Hydrolagus affinis
TCTCTCCCTCCCTGCCTCTCTCTCTCCCTACCTACCTGTCTCTCCTGTCTCTCCTCCATTCTGCCGGCAATATCATCGAAAATGCTTCCGTTTTTTTTTCACCAAGAAAAGGTCAAAAGTGGGGGGTGCGCCTTATACGCGGGTGCGCCTTATACGCGGAGATATACGGTACTGCAAAATGAATTGACTATACTTTGTGGGTGAAACGCGGCAGCCAATTGCGCACCAAATGCAGTCACTATCCTTTGCTGGAAACTGCCGTGAAGCACTTTCAGATGCCTTGATATAAGATCTTGTGTCAAGTACAAGAACTATGAATAATAATCCTTGCATTTGATACAGCACCTTTTCAAGACATTGAGATGTCTCAAAGCACTTCACAGAATATACTCTATTGTAAAGGGCATTTTGGTGGGCGGGATGATTATTATTACTTATAAGACAGGCCTATTACCTTGAAGGCCTGCTCAGACAACGTGGAACTTTCCAAATTAAAATTGCGTTTAAGAATTTTTCAAATATTTCCCCAATCTTAAATTTGAAGACAACGATCCGCACACTAAGACTGTGATGAATTTCAAGTCTTTGGCGTGTACGGTTCAGTTTTGGCGCTTGGCTGTTACACATCAGACCTTTGGGGGATTCTGATGTTTGGTGCTATCAAAGGCCAAAGGAAG
Source organism: Hydrolagus affinis (assembly GCA_012026655.1). Lineage (NCBI taxonomy): Eukaryota > Metazoa > Chordata > Chondrichthyes > Chimaeriformes > Chimaeridae > Hydrolagus > Hydrolagus affinis. Next base: position 678 of record JAAILG010010730.1, read on the forward strand.
AGGTTCTCAGATCATAAATGACAACCACAGTTAATCACAGTGATTGAGAGGGTAGGATCCATCTACAGCTGCACTTTACTTCCCATCAATGTGATTTATTTATGAAATGATGTAAAGCAAAATGCTTTATTAGCAGCTTGTGTAACCTTTATCTACCGGCAGATGCAATGGATGAAAACTCGGTTTGGAATCAAATGGGGAGTTACAATGGGTCTAACCTCCCAGAATAGACCCAACAACAACAACAACTTGCATTTATATAGCGCCCTTCACGAGGGGTAGCAATTCGGAGTGCTAACCTAAGAGAAAGAGAGTGCGTGTGTCAGTCTGTTCTGTAACCGTGACCTGGGAATGTGGAGCTTCTGTAGCTCAGTGGTTAGAGCACTCGCCTTACAAGTGTGGGATCTGTGTTCGAATCCAGGCGGCTCAGGACGAAACCTTGGGCAAGTTTCCTTACTCCACACACAGGCTGGATAATAATCCCGCCCCCAAAAAACACAATACTGTAATAAAATTGGTCACGTCAACCCACGGCTGTTTGTGGGGACGCTGCTGTGCGCAATTGGCTGCCGCGTTTCACCCACAAATATACAGTCAATTCACTTTATATTCATATTCTGTGAAGCGCTTTGAGACGTCTAGAAGATATGAAAAGCAAGTGAAAAGCAAGTGATAATCAAATGCAAGGATTATTATTATTATTATAGACATTTAGGTTTTGGTCTTTCCCTTAGAACCTCTGCAGTAGATGTAGTGTCTACAAGGAGTACATTGGCTCTAACCAAAAAGGGATAAAATTGTCTCTGTGTCTGTGAGACACTGCTGTGCTCATAATCAACCCTGAGAAAACAAACTGGAAATAAATACAATCTTTGTATTTAACCTGGAATGTTTCTCTAAGGAAAAGCAGCGCAACATTCTGCTGTACTTTGTTTCCTCTGCCATTCTCTCCTCTCCCGAAGGCGTTCCTTCCAATGGGATACAGGTTCCACAAGGTCTGGCTACTCTCAGGTATCTCGGTGGCTGATGTGCAGATATGAATGTGGACAGCGCCTGTGTGTGTCTACGTGTGTCATTCAAACCAGGGAAGTACAGGTTTACATACAGAGCATCTCAGTGACAGTGACTCGCTGTAGGCTGGGAGACATAGACTGTTCAATATCCATTACTTTAATAATAATAACAATAATAATAATAATCCTTGTATTTGATACAGTGCCTATCACGTTTTCAAGACGTCTCAAAGCGCTTCACAGAATATACTGTAAAGTTTGTAAAAGCTGTATATTTGTGGGCGAAACGCAGCAGCCAATTGCGCACAGCAGTGTCCCACAAACAGTCGTGGATTAAGTGACCAAATTACTTATTTTTTTAAAGTGATTATTATTTTCAGATCCGCCAATTGAGCAACAACCGGGATCCTACTTACTGCTCGGTAAACAGAGGAGTAAGGAAACATGTCTAACATGTCCCCCTGCCCAGGAATCAAACCCAGGTCCTCTTGTTTGTGAGGTGAGCTTGCTAACCAGTAAGCTACAGATATCAAATGTAATTTATGTCCAGGTATGTTTCCTGGAAAATGCTGATCGTGTCCCGGCCACCAAATGACTAATCTACATCTTACTGGAAGATTTAATAAAACACCTCATTCCCTCTGAACTGTTTGTACCAGTTCCCAATGAGATCAGACCAGTGATTACTGTCAGTGACTGAGTATTTACAGCAGTAGTTTGGGGATGTGAGGATAATTACCAGCGTATACATGCTGATCGAACAACAGCATGATTGATACTGTACACACAGATGTGTTTACCTCAAGTTCTGTATACATAATCCATGACCTGTTAAAATAACAATAATCCTTACATTGTCACGTTGACATCTCGAACCGCTTCACAGGATTTGCTGTAAAGTGTAGTGACTGTGTATTTTTGTCGACCACAACAACTTGCACTTATATAGCGCCCGCCACGCAGGGTGGTGTCTCAGAGTGATTAACAGTGGCGGAGCCTGACTCCGAGCTGGGCGGAGTGGCAAGGTGGCAGTAAACACGATCGAGGAAGAATGCCGCAGCCGATTTGCGCAGAACGAATGGGTTAGGAGAGAGTTTCCACACAGAGAGCTATCAGAACATGGGACACATGCTATGGCAGCTGAGACTGTAACAGCATTGAAGAGGGAACTGGATGCCAACGTGAAATGAAACAATAGATGGTTACCACTTTGCATTTTTCACCCCAATCTAAAAGCCGACAGGGAAAGAACGGGGTCTTAGAATTTAGTACGTCAAGTCTCTAAAGGAGGAACCAGAACAAGGCGCAAACAGCAGCACAAATGCTAATCAGCTATGGAGTCCTGTAGCTCAGTGGTTAGAGCGCTCGCCTCGCAAGCGAGAGTACCTGGGTTCGATTCCTGGGCAGGGCAAAACATTATGCGAGTTTCCTTACTCCACACTCCGTACTCTCTGTTTATCTAGCAGGAAGTAGGAATCCGGTTGTTAGGTGATTGACAGATCGCTTTTCAACGTGTAATAAACATGGGGGTAACAATTCGTACAAAAAAAATATCGGTCACGCAATCCACGACTGTTGTGGCTGCCACGTTTCGCCCACAAAAAATATACAGTAATTGCATTTTACAGTATATTCCGTGAAGAGCTTTGAGACGTCTAGAAGACGTGAACAGTGCTATGTCAAATGCAAGGATTATTATTATTATAATAATTTCATGTAGTGCCTTATCAAATCTTCTAGAAGTCTTAAAGCACTTCACAGAATATACTGTAAAGTTAATTGACTGTATATTTGTGGGCAAAAAGTGGCAGCCATATGCGCACAGCAGAGTCCCACAAACAGTGTGGATTGAAATGACCAATTTATTATTGTTTTTTTTTAGGGATTATTATCAGGTGTGTGGAGTAAGGAAACTTGCCCAAGGTGTTTCCCTGCTGGGTATCAAACCCAGGTCTCTCCCTTGTCAGGAGAGCTCTAACCAGGAGAACTACAGGTGTATGAAACTTGTGTTGACAAGATTTGTAAGCAGAAGGCAATGGAGACTGAGCCTGTATTAACTGTGCACTATACTATATCAAGCCATTTATTATTCTCCACATTTCTCAAGGACAAACAGGAGATGGGAAAGCTGCCATCATTTACCATCAATCATAAGGTATCTACGGTAAAATTCTTTCACCTGGATTAATTTTTGATATAAAAAACGGACTAGGTTCCTGGCAGTGTCTGGACTGAAATGATACCATCTCACGTTGTAAATTATGAGAGCTTGATCCTTGCCAATTTTGGAGTGCTGTGGGAGGGAAGGAGTACGTTGTCCATACGCTGTAACTGGATTTAGACTGCCCTAAATAACGAGGAGCATGGGTCTAGCCAGGATTTCATCCCAGATATTTACAGTAAGAATCATATTGTATTCAAACATGCAATAATTTGTTATTTATTACTTGGGATAAATTAACAGGAAAACTAATCTTGGGCAAGATAGATAGGCTTTGTTTGTTTAGTTAAGGATTTTGGACTATTTGGGGTTAGGTTCAAAGGTTGCCTGGGGCTAAATCTGTGTCAATGACAGGAGAGGAGCTATTAGGTGCATATTCATTCTGAAGTAATAATAATAATAATCCTTGCATTTGGTGTAGAGCTTTTCACGTCTTCTAGATCTCAAAGCGCTTCACAGAAAATACTGTAAAGTGAATTGACTGTGGAAGAAAATGCAGCCAATTGCACACAGAAGCGTCCCCACAAACAGTCGTGGATTGAAATGACCAATTTATTGTAGGTTTTTTTTTAAGACTGATTATTATCAGGCATGTGTGTGTGTGGAGTAAAGAAACTCGCCCAAAGTTTCTCCCTGATCTGCCTGGATTCGAAACACAGGTCTCACGCTTGTAAGGCGAGTACTCTAACCACTGAGCTACAGGGCTCCACACACTTCTGAGAAAGTGCCTGTAAATCATTAGCATAAAATGGGCAAAAGTCATTGGAATACAATGTCAAGTCTTCAATGAATGATCTGAACAGAATGGTATAATCTTTGTGGATGATAATGAGTAAAACTAATGATAATAATGCTTGGGTTTGATATAGCGCCTTATCATGGTTTCAAGATGTCTCAAAGCGTTTCATGGGACATACTTGTGTTCAAATCCCCCCTCACTCCCTGGCACCCCTCCTCTCTACCTCTCCGACCTCCTGACTCCCCAATCCACCCAACCCGGTCAACGCCTCCGCTCAACTGGTGCCGACCTCCTGCTCATCCTCGGTCCCACCATCGCAAGTCATGCTTTCAGTCACTACACCCTCAAACTCTGGAACCCTCTCCCTCAATCCCTCCGCCTTGCCCTCCCTCTCCCCGTTTTCGAGTCTCGCCTGAAAACCTTCCTCTTCGATCGTCTGTGCTCACAGCCACCCTCTCTCCCTCCCACCCTGCTCCCCCCATCGGCTTGGAGTCGCTGTTAAGCACGCTGAGATGGCACCCGATGGGGAGGGTGCTATAAACATGCATGTTGTTGTTGTTGTTGTTTGTTTTAAGGGTGCGTTTGTAAAAAGATCTTTTACTTTGTGTACTGTTATTCTTTACCCGATAGCTGATCTAATACTCACTGTATTGAACTTGCCTGCAATTCTGACATAGAACTGCCAAAGCATTTGTTTGTTATCCCATTCTGAAGGCCACATGTGACTATCGAATATCACAATAGCCTTTCCTGATCGGTAATCCATGTAACCCTAGCTCTGCTTTTGGAGGTCATTAGCATTGTTTTCACATTATTGCGGCTATCGAGAGTATAACAAAAAAATAAAAGTCACCATAAGGTTGTAAGATCTGCCTCTGACTTTATTGTCATGTCTCATGATATCATCTGTGCCCCTTGAGTAAATTACAACTGAATTACTCACTCCCAATCATCCTAAATTAACCATGCGTAGAGTCCATGTTTTTTTTCCCATTTATCATAGTTTCTGTATTAAACTTTGTGTGATCCTGTAGCCCAGTGGTTAGAGAGCACTTGCCTCACCAGCAAGAAACCTGGGTTTGATTCCCGGCAGAGTGAAACTCTGGGCAAGTTTCCTTACTCCACACGCCTCTGTTCACCTAGCGGGAAGTAGAAACCCGGCTGCTAGTTGCTTTTCCGGGGATAATCCCTCAACAAACAAAATTATAATTTGGTTGCTCAAGATGCGCTGCCGTGTTTTGCCGACAAATATACATTCAATTCACTTTACAGTATATTCTGTGAGGCGCTTTGAGACGTCTAGAAAACATGAAAAGCGCTACATCAAATGCAATGATTATTATTATTGTGCTAACTGTTTTAAGGAATTTCCTAAAAACATTTTGTTAACATGCCTTTGTTAAAACTGTTGAAATTGAGTAATAACATGAAATGTCAATGAAAGACTGCTCTTTGTATTTGACAAATATCAGATGAGTAATTAAGGCTCTTGTGAGCTTAAACTCAGTGGATGACACGTCTTTTGGTAAGTGAAAAGCAGATGTGTTTGCCTATAATTTGACACTGCATGTGGGTGTGGATATCAGAGAGAGAGTCTGAAGTAAAAGTATTGTTAGTGAACTGCTGTCCTAGAATTCTGTTAATACTCTCTGTTCTTTAACCCCTTCACCTATCTACTCTCATTGTTATTTTTTAAAGTTGTTATTCCGGTTCTTAGCCTAGACAAGTTTCCAAAGATGCTTCGGTAAAGTTAAGCAATCGCTTTCGCTAGGAGATACGCTAGTTCAACCAGCTAATAACCCAATTGTAGCTTTTAGGATGAGCAGGAATTGTGGTTCTGTACTCCCAAACATACTCTGCTCCTGTTTATCTTCAAAGTTAATGAACAGAATATTGTTTGGAACACAAGGGATGTGCCTTTCACCTCACACTTGCTTTGAAGCTATTTATTTTTGATGTACAACCGTACTCTATTAAGATATTGTATTTACCTGGTGCCCATTGTGTCGGATGGCGTATCAGAGCGCTTGACCCACTGGTGACTGTGAACTGAGGGATTTGGGACGTCCTCCTGATGTGAAAGACGCTCTCCAAATGTCATTTTGTTGTTGTAGTTTCTGAGATGGTAGGTGCAATCGAAGAGATGGAGAGGTGGATAAATACAGGCTGGCGTTCCAGAGCTTACTGGCTGATGACTGGACACAAATGGTGGTGTAGATGGGTAGGGAATGTGTAGTATAGGGAGGGTGGGGGAAAGAGAAGGCAATCCTCAAAAAGGATTGCTCCTTTACAGAGGCTGCTTCTGTGCTATAAATGTCTAGTTTTTGATCTGATTATGCCATTTTTGGTTGATCGCTGGAAAAGAGACCATGGTATTATTGTCCCAATGTATGGAGTCCAGTAACTCAGTGGTTAGAGCACTCACCTCGCAATTAAGACGATCTGGGTTCGATTCCTGGGCAGGGCGAAACTGCGTGTGGAGTAAGGGAACTTGCCTAATCTTTCGCCTTGACCTGCCTGGATTCGAACACAGATTGTAAGGCGAGTGCTCTAACCACTGAGCTACAGGAGCTCCACAATCGACCGAGATACAGTCGACAGAGATTTCCAGCAGTTTTGCTCATCTTGCAGTGGAATGTGTGGAGAATTGGAAATGTGCTGCTATTCAGTGCGGTTGATGCGTTAATAGCTTCAAGAACAAAATAATTATTTGGAGTTCTCCCAATTAAAACAAGGGAACGGGCGAAGGAATTACATTTGCAAACCACATTAGTGGTCACTCTTACTTTCACAGCTCCCAGTGGGGAAAATGGATGAACGCTGATGTCATTTCACATCTCGAAAGCGCGGAAGCGCAAAAGATGGCTGTGGTTAACTGAGGACCTGGGTTAGATTCTCGCTCTGGACAAAACCTTAGCTAACTTTCCTTACTCCACATGCCTCTGTTTACCTGGCAGTCAGCAGGAACCTGATGGTGAGTGGATCGCTTTCTGGAAGCAATAATATATATTTTTAAAATGCGGTCACTGAATCCACGACTGTTTGTAGGACACTGCTGGGCGCAGTTGGCTGCCGTGTTTTGCTTGTAAAACACAGTCAATTCACTTTACAAAAGCAATGGTTGTATCACTGATTCTCTGAACTTCATACTGAGGGAATGTAGCTAATCCCCACCAAACTTTTGTCTCCTGAGATCTGTAAGTATATCCCTCATGTTAGTTCCAGCAATGGGCTGCCTTCCTCATCCTCATAGTAAAGTGTTTTTCGGGAAATTCTAGGGAAGTAGAGGTACAAGGGAATATTAACTGAAATAATATAATTGTAGTAAATTTGCGTTTTGGCCAGTCACAAAAACATAAATATCACTCCAACCAAGTGCTAGTAAATAACTTTAAAATAATATCTCAAACACACAAAAGAACTACAATACCAGCCCTCCTCCCCCTTTGAGATAACCCGCTGTCTTTGTTCAGTGCGGGTGGCATTTTTATGGCAATGTTGTGAGCTTTTCAGAGATTAAGATCTAAAAGTTTTCTTTGGAAGGCTGCTTGCCGAGACACCTTACCTCTCTGCCCTCCCCACTGCCTCCGCACCAAACAATAAATCTCTTTTAATGTCGCTCTTACATTGCAGCTCAGGGGCTCGAAATATGGTGGCCAACAGCAGGCCCTGCCTGTGGCATTTTGACATTATATTAGTAGCTCAATGGTTAGAGGACTCGCCTCGCAATTGAGAGGACACGGATTTCAGTCCTGGGCAGAGCAAAACCTAAGGCAGTGCTCACAGCAGTGTACCTCAAACAGTCGTGGAATTTATTGACCAATTTTTAACATTTCTTTAGGAACCCGATTGTTAGTACATTGGGGGAATCGCTTTCCCCCGGTAATAATCCCTTCAAAAATATTGTGGGGGAAAAAAATATTCTGGCAGCTACTTGATGTCAATGCTGGAATTATTATAATGATGTAGTCACTCCATCCACGACCGCTGTGCACAGTTGGCTGCCACGTCTCGCCCACAAAGTTCAGTCAATTGACTTTACAATGTGTCCCGTGAAGCTCTTTGCGGTGTTTCAATGATGTGATTGTATCAAATGCGAGGATGATTAGAACCTCTGGACTTCCAACGCGAGCCTGTGGCGAAGCGGCATTCTGTGTACATAAGCACACGGCCGTGTGTGGGAACCCCTGCATCTCTGCAGCGTGGGGACTGGGGATTCCCCCAGCCAGCCGTTACACACCGCTGGTTACCAGACTGTGAGACACCCACTGTATCAGTGAATCCTGCTGTGTACCCCCCGCCCCCCGCCCCCACCCCACCTCCCCATGTTAATTTGAAACGAATCCTTTGGAATCGAGAAAGTGTATAAATAAAGCAGATGATCAGCAAGCTCTGGCATGTCAGCAATGCCAGCAATCTCCGTATAAACACAACATAAATCATTCCCGGGTCCCAGCTCAGTAGAACCAGGATGTGTTTATTATTCCTGCCGAGTTACCTGAGAGGGACTGTTTATTATTATTAAATTTCCATTTTTTTTCAGGGTGTTTGTTTTTGTCAATGTTTATTTTGACTTTTTCTTCCCAAATTATACTACTTTGTTTTTTCAATGAATTCCCTTTTTTCTTTTCATTTAAGGAGGTCAATATTGGCGCACCCTCTGTCCAGGAATCCCATCATTTGCACCCACCCACCCTCTCTCTCTCTCTCTCTGCTTTTAATGTATTTATTCTACACGCCCCTTCCGGGGGCAATAAGCCCTTCCAGAAAAAATGTGGTCACTCAATCCATGACTGTTTGTGGGACACTGCTGTCAAAATTAATTGGCTGCCATGTTTCGCCCACAAAATATACAGTCAATTCATTTTTACAGTACAGGTATCCCCCCCCACAACCGCGGCCTCGTAACCGCGAAACTCACGCATCCATGGTTAGCTAAAAGCGACAACCCTTGCTAACCACACAATGGTTATTGCTTAACCCTTGCTTATCCATGGGTTTTAACACTAACACTATCGTTTGATGCTCGGACCCAGTTGCAATGTCGCAATCAACCAGCGAGATGTCGCTTCTCTCTTAGGATTAAGGTAAATCTCCGTTGATTTCTCTCTCTCTCTCTCTCTCCCTCTCTCTCTGTGTCTGTGTCTCTCTGTGTCTGCAGATCCTGGCAGCCAATGCTCCCAAACTTATTCCCCGTATCAGCATGTCACCCACCACACCACCTTCTGTACCCCCCCCCCACCCCATCCCCACTCCGTGTCACCCACCACACCATCTTTTACACACCCCTCCCCTACCCTCCGTGTCACCCACACTCCCCCCACCCTCCAGGTCACCCACCACTTCACCTTCTGCACAACCCCCCACCACCCCATCATATGATTGAGGAGCAGCTAAACAATATTCTACTGAAACTGTAACCTTTATTCGGAACAAAGCAACTCCAGGCAGCCCTATTAGTCACTGACTGATGACTGGTGCTAGAAGGAGGCAACACAGTAATTTACCCTTTTATCTTCCCTGCGTATAGATTGGAAACCAAACTCCTAGCTGTTAAGACGCTTGCCTTTTAATCCTGCAGTGAGCACCTAGGGAGCCTAGGGTTTTGAATTGGTTGGAGTCAGTGATTCCTACTCAGTTGACGTCAAGTCTGAGTTGAGTCAGCAAACAGCTGGAGTGAGAGAACAGAGGATTGCTGTTCTCTGAACATAGTGCTGGTAGTATGAGATGCTGTCTTGAAGTCTGTTACAACTGGGAGGCACATAGTGGACATAAATCTCACCCGTGTATTAAATTGTCAAAAGTAAGCAGAATAAGCGCTGATTTAAACAGCGAGAATCAATAATCCTTGCATTTAATACAGGTGCCTCTAATGTCAAAATTTCTCTGAATGCTTTACAGGTAACTGCTGTCAAGTGCAGTGGCTTCATAGTTTAATGGAGTCCTGTATCTCAGTGGTCAGAGCACCCGCCCTGCAAGCAAGAGACCTGGGTTTGATTCCCGGCAGGGTGAAAACTTGGGCAAGTTTCCTTACTCCACACACCTGATAATAATCCCTGAAGAAAAAAAACCCAATAATCATTTGGTCACTTCAAACCACGACTGTTCATGGGACAGTGTTGTGCGCAATTGGCTGACGTGTTTCACCTACAAAAATATACAATCAGTTCATTTCATATTATATTCTGTGAAGCGTTTGAGACGGGGAAAGCGCTACATCAAATGCAAGAATTATTATTATTAATAATGATAGAAAACATCCTTCATAAAATTGATTTACAGGTGTATATTGAAAACATGTATATTGAAAACATCATGAACTTAACTTTTTTTTAAACAAGAAAAAACAGCCCGACAAACTTTTTTCTCACTTCCAGGATAAAATGTTTTGCAATAAACCTATATCTTTGGTTTGAATAGCTCCTCTCTCTTCGTGGGTTTAAGAGTTCTATCTACATGAAGCGAACAAGTTCAACTCCATTTTTGCTGAGTGTGGGTCGGCAACATAGAACTGCTCACAATTGGGCGAGATTTCCCCCCTGTCACAGGTCACAAACAACACTATAACTCATTAAGTAATGTGGGTTGGGCTAAAATACAGGTTGGGCGAATAGCCCATGGGCTAACTACGTTGAAAAGCAACAGGGTGCTCTTAATTACATAATTAACCATCAATGAAAAGGTTTGCTGATGATTCAGTAATTGGATTTATTAACTAATTTTATAATTAAAATTACCTCTGTGGCGAACCCACGGGCTAATAACCCAACCTGCATGTTAGACACCCCAATATGTGTTCAGTTTCTTTAACAGAGTAGTCTGATTTCCAAAGGATAGGGGGATTAAAGGATATGAGGATAGGGTGCGTAAATGGAATTAGGTTAGAAGATCAGCCATGATCTTATTAAATGGCAGGGCAGGCTTGAGATTCTCATCCTATTTCTTACGTGGGGGAAAAAAATATTGTCAAATTGGATACCACTGTGCGCAATTGGCTGCCGTGCTTCACCCACAAAATACACAGTCAATTCAGTATATTCAGTGAAGCACTTTTGATATCTCAAATGACGTGATAAGGCGCTATATCAGATACAAAGAATACTATTATTGAAACAATTTCCAAATTATACACATTTTGTATTGCATCCACAACTCTTCGACCGAGCATTTGGCCACCACCCTAACCCTCCCCGCCCTGATCCCAGCCCCCTGCTCGGGTCCAAAATCCCTGACCGTTCAGCTCACAGGGACGTCCTCCCGACGTGAAAGGCTCTATACGAATGTCATTGTTTTTGTTGAAGATTACAAAAGTAAATTTGATAAAGTTACAGTATAAGGCATGGAAATGCTCAAATATTCTTCCGCACATGCTGTTATCTGAAGATTTTCTACTGCAGAATAAAGGTGGTGGTGGTGGGAGGGAGGGAGGGTGGGGGGAGAGGCAGAGTGGTCAACTCCCAAAGGACTAAGAGACATGACAGATGAATGAGTCTTACAAGAGTTGCATTACCAGCAGTTGCACACACCTGCTTTACAGGACGAGGATAATGCATAAATGTCTGGAATATTAAATAAAAGCTGTCTGGCAGCCGAGGTGAGGCAATTAAGATCCATCTTGTGGAAATACTGTGTGAACCGTAAGCCGCGGCCACACAGATTCCCAGTTTGTTTTCCATTGGGAATTTCTTCGAACGCAAAGTTGTTGGGGGGTAATTACGGTTGAGAGGGGTAACTGGCTTCCATTACTGTACCTGTTTCACTTTAACACATTCACTCGGCAGGTGGAACCCTAAACAAATATCAAGGTGTAACCGTGATTTTAGAGGATGGAATAATCATAATCCTTGCATTTGATTTAATGCCTCATCACATCTTCCAGATGTCTCAAAGTGCTTCAAGGGACCAACAGTAAATAAACGGAATTGACTGTATCTTGTGAGCGAAACGCAGTAGCCAATTCCGCACAGCAGTGTCCCACAGTCGAGGATTGAGTGACCGATTAAAAAAAAAAATTTTCATAGCACGGGCCATTATTTCTAATAATCCTTGTATTTGATCCAGTTCTGTATCACAACATCAAGAGGCAGAGTGGTCAAGCTCTGATCAAAATGATAATTTGGCTGCCACGTTTTGCCCACAAAATATACAGTCAATTTACTTTACAGTATATTCGTGAAGCGCTTTGAGACGTCTCAACAACATGATCAGGCCCTGCCTGATAAATAAGATTATTATTATATGTGTACATGTAAGCAGCATGGGAGGACTTGTATAAGTCAGAGTGAGAGTGGTCCAGGGAGCGTCCTGTCACCTCCACTCTGTCGAAGTTTTGTATCTGTGTACTTCAGTTTCCTGCTATTACTAATGTAATGCACTAATGTAATGCATTTGGGATTTCAGATGCCTATAATAAAACTGCCAAAGTCTGCATTACTTGTCCTTTAAGGGAAAAAAAATCTTTATTCAGCAGATTAACCTTTTGTAGATCGAGGTAGTATTTCTGCGCGGAAGTGAAAAATATAACAAGATTAAGAGTTTTTACACTTTAAAAGCACTGGAGGGGGTGACAAAGAACATAAAACAAATGTATCCTGCCTGAAGGAATGGCATCGTGAAATAATTCAGTCTGGGCAAAAGTTCAAGTGAATGCGCAGAATACTGAGAGTTTAATGTAGGGCATTTTATCAATTCTGAGAAAATTGTCACTATTTCCTGGATCACTTTAATTACCTCACTGTTGCAATAAAAGTCAACTGCAATAAAAGTACATCGGATTTCCAGATTTCCACAAGTGGCCTTTTTTTTTAAGGTTAAATTACTTACATACTTGATTTAAAAAAATATATAATCCCTCTATTGATTTTTACCTCCCCGCCTCCCTGCAGTTTTCACCTCTCCTCCTCCAAAGTCCTGGCTCGTTTCCATGAGTGTCCCTTAGTGTGTCCCTAAAGTGTCCTTCCTTCACGTTATAATAGAATAATCCTTGCATTAGATACTTATCATGTTGTAGAGACGTCTCAAAGCGCTTCACCGTATTTACTGTAAAATGAACCGACTGTACATTTTGTGCGCAAAACGCGACTGCCAATTGCGCACGGCAGCGTCCCACAAACAGTCGTGGTTTGAGTGGCCAAATTGTTATTATTTCTTTTTTCAGTGATTATTATCTGGGGAAAAGTGATCCTTCGATGCGAGGGACAAACCACGGTGAGCCTAATTTTTCCTCTCCCAAAGTCCACGAACATCCGCTTTCCAGGAAGGGTTAGTGGATCGCTTTTCTGGGGGTGATAATCCCTTAAATAAAAATGTGGTCACCCAGGCGACGACTGTTTGTGGGACACTGTTGTGCGCAGTTGACTGTCGCGTTTCACCACAAAATATAATCAATTCACTTTCCGGTACATTCTGTGAAGCGCTTTGAGACGCCTTGAAGGTGTGATAAGGCAAATGGAAGAAATATTATTCTTATTATTACAGGCAGAGAGTGGGCCGGTATTGTTTTGTATTTCCAGAAATCTGCAAAAACACGAATTTGATGTTTTTAAAGTGCATCCAACGATAACCAAGTGAATTTTGTTTTGTTGCTATCCCTATGTTGCTAGCCTGGGTTCAGATAGCGCCACCGTTAAGTGCTCTGAGACACAGCCCTGAGTGAGGTGTGCTATATAAATGCAAGTCGTTGTTATGTTCTAGACTTTTACATTGTAGAGGCAACACACAGCCTCTCGTATCTGCCATCTGTTATCAACATGGCAAAAGTATTGTGAAATTAACAAAGCATCAATCCAATGTTCTGGTGATTGCACAGTTAGATGTGATATTGTAACATAATACAGACTCAAGCCAAAAACAACTCAACTTTATCACAAAATATTTGAACTGTGGGAAAAGTATAGCAATTAAATTGGAGGTGGACTGGAGCAAGCAGAGTAGTTTCTTTGTAAAGAAAAGCCACTTACAGTGGTGTAAATAAGTTGCACGTGCTTATGGAAGACAGAAAAAATAATGGGAGATACTTGCAGTTTTGCACGACCTATAATAATCCTTGCATTTGATGTAGCACCTTATCACGTCGTTGAGACATCTCAAAGCGCTTCACAGGATATACTGTGTAAAGTGGACCGACTGTGTTCTTTGTGGGTGAAACATGGCAGCCAATTGTGCACAGCGGTGTCTCACAACCAGTCGTGCATTGGATGACCACATTATTTTGCTTTTTGAAGGGTTTATTCTGCTGGAAAGCGATCCGCCAATTGACTAACCAGCAATGTTGAATGTTCTTCATTGAAAACACTGTCATATGCAATGTCTCTTTTTGTAGCCAAATGTTTTGCACATAGCTTTGTCCTACAAACAGCAGTGGGACAATTGACCAATTAAGCTGGTGGGCAGCCGGGAAAGCCAGGGGAAATTTCATTTTCTTTTTAATAATGCCACGAGATTGCTAAATCTGGCTTTAAGGTCTCATTCCAAAGGACAGCACCTCTGACAATGCAACGCTCTACCAGCACAGTGCTGGTATCAGGCTGGACTGCGGGCTCAGTCTTTAGAATACAAAGACAGTGTCCACAAAAGGTGCATGAAAAGGATTTCTTTTAAAAAAATCAACCTAAAAGGTCTAATTTGTTTTAAAATTCAAAGTACCGAGTTGTGGAAACCTGGGTCATGCAAAAGTTAGTTGCAGATAATGACAATTAGTGTTGGAAGTGTAGAATGGCAGATCAGACAGATCACCAGAGTGCTTTTAGCTGTGAGAAAACTAGATTGAGTGTTGAAGACGAGATAGGTCATTACGGTTTCATCCATTTTACGAGATGAGGCGAGTCGAAATGTTGCAGAAGAGCAGCGAATGGCAAATGCGTTAAATGAACTCTTCACGTTAGTGTTTGCAAATGAATAATATGCACTAATTCCAGATGAAGTGAAATTGGTTTGGGAATTTTTAACATTTGTCGAGATCAGAAACCTTCCGATGGGTCACTGGGTAAATGCAAACTGTCTTGGTTCAACGCTGATCCCATCTGGAGCCTAAGTCATGGCTGGAACAGGCTACCTTGCCTCCTTAAAGCCCTCCTCTTCGCCATGCTTCTGATCAACCTCTTTATCCCGCCCCCGCCCTCCACCCTTCCCGATTTCTACTCCCAGTTTGGGCCCAAAATACTGTCTGTTCATCGTCTTGGGACGTCCTCCTGACTTGAAAGGCGCAATACAAATGTAATTTTGTTGTGGTTGTGACTGACACTCATAAGTACAGTAAAAGCCCGTTTATCCGGCACCCGATCAACCGTAACTTCCGTATAACTGGCATCGCCAAAAAAAGGTCCGAGGCACGAGGCTGAGCCAGGAAGGGGTGACTGTCGGCACGGTTGAATAGAAAGGTCTTCGGGTGCAACCTGAAGATGGAGAAGGAAGGGAGGGGCAAGGCGGAGGGGACGGAGGAAGAGTGTACCAGCTTTTCAGGTGTGGTGGCTGAAATCACAGCCACAAATGGTGGAATGGAGGGCATGAGGGACATGCAGGAGGCCGGAGCCAGTCAAGTGGAGGCAGCAGGTTGCGGATTGTGTACACACTCATTGTGAGGATTCACACATGGTGACGAGCAGAAAGCACCAGCGAATGTGGAACTGTGCCCAGCATGACCTACCACCTTCAAGAGCCGGGTACTGTATGCACAAAGGACCACAAGTAGATGGTGGGGGAAGAGGTTACTGACTAGCACAACCACAAATTTCTGACGTGCAAATATGGAAAGATGCAGTGCGCTTGAGGGAAAAATCCAAATAACGTTGACTAAGGCTGCACAG
Source organism: Hydrolagus affinis (assembly GCA_012026655.1). Classification (NCBI taxonomy): domain Eukaryota; kingdom Metazoa; phylum Chordata; class Chondrichthyes; order Chimaeriformes; family Chimaeridae; genus Hydrolagus; species Hydrolagus affinis. Next base: position 16,455 of record JAAILG010010730.1, read on the forward strand.
TCTGTTCCAGGAAATGCACAGACTCCTCCACACCCCCCCCCACCCCCATGCCACATCCCCCCTGGCTCCCTGGGTGAAAGCTGCGTGAAATGCTTTGAGGCGTCCTCCCAAATGTGCAAGGTGCTATACGAATGTAACTCATTCTTGAATCGCTATACAAGTGTAGTTTTGTTGTTGTTGTTGAATCCTCATGGATGTACAGTCACCTTGGCTGGGCCGCCATAGGAAGACACTGAATCTAAAAGTGAGACATCTCCACCAAGGATCAAAGAAGTTGGAACAAGCTGAGGCTAAATTGATCCTGCTTCAGTTATCACAATGCTGCAAGTAAGATATTTACAACAAATTGTATTTATATACAGTTGCGCCTTTCATGTAGCAAGGACATCCCAAGATGTGGAGCTCCTGTGGCTCAGTGGTTAGAGCACTTGTCTTGCAAGCTGGGGAAACCAAGCTGGGGAGACCTGTGTTCGAATCCAGGCAGCTCAGGGCGAAACCTTGGGCAAGTTTCCTTACTCCACACACACACACCTAATAATAATCCCTCCAAAAAAACACAATAATAAC
>JAAILG010010731.1:0-23966 GCA_012026655.1 Hydrolagus affinis
AATATACAGATAGATAGAGATGGGGGGGATGTGAGAGAGGAGAGAGACACAGAGATACACACAGAAAAACACAGAGATGGAGAGAGTGAGTGTGAGAGACACAGAGAGTGAAAGATATTTACCTCCTGAGGAGATAGGCCCCGAATGCGCGCGCACCCACAACGCGCGCGCCGCGCGCGCATGGCAGTACGAAAAACCCGAAAATATCGATATTGCGGTATATCTCGATATGAGCCCGTCGATATATCTAAATCGGAAAATTTCCATATTGACGGACCCTACTGTTTACGTATCCTTGATACACGATGAATATGATCAGGAGGAAGAACAATTTTTCTATGTAGATGTTAGCACTATAAAGCACTACAGCATGCCTAATCTTTGCTTTCTGAAGGTCATTTGAGTTTGTTAGTTATGTCTGCACAATCCACTACCATCATAACATTCATTTGCTTTTCAAAAAGTATCTTGCACTTATTTTACTGAAGCTTTTCTATAAATCAGTAATTCAATATTCTTTGGTCAATGATGATGGTTCCCATGAAAGTCATACCTTATTGAAGTACATTTTCTTTTCATCAATGTTCTATAATTGCACAGTTATTAGCTATAATCTCTTGTCTAAAGTGATTAGATTTTTCAATGCATTAGATCAACAGAACAAAATAATCTACAGCCAAGTGAGGGTTCGAGAGGAATTGCTGAAGTTTAAAATGATAAAATTAAACAAAATTCTTCTTAAACTAGCATCAGTGATGGAAGTTTGACTGGATACACATTGGAAATCATTTCAAAGGAGCTCATTAAATGGAATGACCAAAAAGGACACATAATAATTATAATAATCTTTGCATTTGATATAGTGCTTTTCCACGTCGTTGAGATGGTTCAAAGCTCTTCATGAACACAGAGGGTCATCCTAGTTACTCTCCACTGCCTCTAGGGCAACTTCCTTATGTCACAGCAACCAAAACAATACACAATATTGATGATGTCTATAGCTCTGCAGTAGTGAAATGAAGCCACTGATGTGGTTTAATCACATGCCTCCATTAAAAACTAATTTTGGAACCAGTGACATACCAAACCTTTTCTCATACTGACAACTAAGGTTTTGGTGCTCTTGCTGGCTTGATTCAGCACAGTTCATTGAGACCACTTTCAAGCTGCCTCACATTGATACTAATTTGTGCCACATGTTAACTACAGCTGGTACAAGAATTGCTTTAAAAATGAATTATGCTGCAGAATCTCCATTGATGTACTGTGGCTCTGAGCTACACATCTCAGGAACGCACAACAACAGTAACAACAACTTGAATTTATATGGCGCCCTCCGTACCAGGTGCATCTCAGAGTGCTTAACGATTTGCTGAGCCTGAGGCCGAGCCAGTGGGAGGGGGAAGGCAACCATAGGTGCGGTCGAAGAAAAAGGTCTTCAAGCGCAACCCGAAGATGGGAAAGGAGGGACTGAGACAAAGAGCTTGATGGAGGGAGTTTCAAAGTTTTGGGGTGTAGTGATTGAAAGCACTGCTGCTAATGGTGGAGCAGAGAATTTGGGAGATAAGGAGGAGGCCAGACCCAATAGAGCGGAGGCAGTGGTACTGCTGTGAGGTGAGAGGAGGCTAGAGAGGTAGGCGGGTTCCTAAGAGTGGAGGGATTTAAACATAAGATTGAGAATCTTGTTGTCGATCCGCTCTGTGATAGGGAGACAGTGGAGTTCGGCAATGACTGGAGTAATTGGGGACCAAAGTTTGGTGCAGGTGAGAATGCAGGCGGCGGAGTTTTGTATGAGCTGAATTTTGTGAATGATGGAGGAGAGACCGTCGAAGAGGGCATTGGAGTAGTCCAGCCAAGAGATGACAAAGGCATGCACCAGGGTTTCGGTAGCTTTTGGGGTAAGGTATTGATGGAAATGGGCATTGTGGTGGAGATGGAAAAAGCAGAGCTGGTCAGGGACTCGATGTGGGGGAGGAAAGATAGCTGGGGATCGAACCTGACACCTACACACCATGCTCATCCTCGGTATGGACTGAGCTATTTGAAAACAGCCAAAGCAATAAAGGGACATTAATACAGCCTAAGTGTTCCTGGACTGGGAAGTGGAGCCTAGCAAGAACTGGGGTGATGAGGGTGCAGAGTCTGGTATGGGTAAGGACATGAGGCAGAATTTTGAATCATTTGGATTTTGTTAATTGTGGAACTGAAGCGACCATCAGTATGTTCGAAAAATTGAGGTGGGAACAAAGCTTCACCCAGTTTTCTGGCCCCAAATCCTTCAGATTAATTGGCCATTTTGTGGTTGTTTGTGCAATCTAGTTGCCAAGTTTCCATAGAACTTCACTTGATAGTAATTATTCGTGAAACATTTTTATGATAAATAACTGTAAAATGCAAGTTCTAATTACAAGGGTTCACATTTTCTGTTGTGTTTTAATATAGCAGTAAATATTTTATACTTACAAACTGAAAACACCAATTAAGTGAATTACTGCATTGGTGGTAAAAGAAACAGAGAAAGTTGTGTTCTTTCCCCTCAACAAAAGCTGTGACCTGTGGTGACATACAAACCCACAGGTACAGGAAGGTAAGTAACAAGAATGAAACTAAATTTGCCACTGTGACAAACAGCAATAGCAAAACTCAAAATGTTTACTTTTTTTTAATAAATCAACTAGAGCTTATCAAAACCTCATGTTTAATTGTAGATTTGGACTCCCTCCTGGAGAATTGTTATTTCACACATTCCAGTAAACACAAAGCTGCTGTCCATATGAATGCATATATTACTAAAGTTTCAATTTACTGTACTAGCTTGAATGATCCAGAAGTCCATGATGCCCATTCCGATGCGCACACTATGCAGAGCCTGACATAAACAAAATCACAACAACTTGGACTGAAACAGACTCCATTGATATTTATCACATTGAATTTCTTAATGAACACATTTCAATCAATAATTATTGACCTGCTGGGGGCTGAACATCCCCCTGACTACAGCACAGTGGTTGCGTCTGACGGCTCTTTTTGAAACAGGTTAGTCGATATTTTGGATGTTGGCTCAGTGATCATGGGGAAGAGGAAACTTTTTGTCGAGTGCTACTTCTCAGAACACTGACTGAGTTCAGTCAGTTTCCAATTTTAAACTGCACAAACTTTAGCATCAAAAACTATTGGCCCAACCATTGTGTCAATGTCCAAACACAAAACTAGTCAATAATTATTGACAGAAATACTGCTATGTCTAACTATATTCAATGTGATAATTATGATAAAAGTGTTGCATCTCTCACCCCATCATTTCACACAATAGATGAAAGATATAACATACTGCGTGTAGCATTATAACTACAGTACTCATATTAAATACACAGTAAAATAAAGGATTGATAATAAAAATATAACACAAGGAAGGGTTTCTGACAAAATCAAATTGCAAGACCAGTTAGAGTGCTTTATGTACTGACACATGTGCCTGATCCATGTTCCTTGTTCCCCGCCTTATCCATCATTCCCACCTTATCCATCCCATGCCACTACTTGAAAAAAGAAGGGAATTTCTCCCAGTGTCCTGGCTAACAAACCCATAGATAAAATTGGTCATCCACTTCACAGTTGTTTGTGGGACATTGCTGTGCGCAAATTGATTGCAAGAATGCCTACAAAATACATTTCATTCAATAATAATTCCTGTTAAGCATTCTGATATGGATCAATGACGTGATAAGGAATTATATCAAACACAAGGATTACTATAAATCAATGAAGGAATGGAAAAAATTGGAGAAATGGAAACAATATAGCAGAATGCTGATACAGTACTAGAAAATGTTAATCACCTTCACCATCCATATATTCACTCAAGGTGAATGATATTTTCTGATACCTCTGTTGTGTTGTGACTAACAATGATCTTTTCACTCCTGGAAGAATGCTGAACAGCAACAGACATCCTTCTCGTCTTTAACTAGGAATTTGTTTGCTTCTTCATTAAAAAAAACTCTCACAATTATTATTTCTAGTTTTATCTCTGGGAATAACAGAAGCCAAACAGAGAAGTCGTGCTATAGCTGCAACAGCAGTGTTTCCAATAGCAACAGGACACTATTCACTTCCCTTATGCTGCAAATGTTTTGCTGAAGCTGTGGCTGTTCCACACGTACTTCCCTCAGGAAGAGATTTAATGCCTCTGATTAAAGAGAAAAAAAAGACGAGAAAATCTTAGGAGAAAGAATGTTGGAGTAATAATCAGAGGTACAATCAAAAGACTTAGATGTATCACCTCACTGCTTGCCAACATCCAAACTAACTCATGCCAACATTCTTAGCTCTATGGGGAGCCTACATCAGCGCCCTGGCCTTAGCAGGATTAAGAGGGAAAAACCAGCCAGCATTAAGAAGGGTAGAATAACCAGGGTTCCTGACCTTCGTCCTCCTTCAGCATCCTTCAGTATAAGTGGTACATGGATATGACAATCGAGTGGGGAGGCATAGGCCAGTGGGGAAGTAAATTAGAAAAAAAAATTGATCAAACCAATATTTTTTTAAAAAAAAGCCTTTGCACCCCCATTCCGGATAGGGGGCTCGGCCATGGACAAGGTAATCAAAACCTACCACAAGTTGATGATTCTGATTTCTCCAGAATTAGAAGTAGAGCTGATGTGGACAGCAAAGTGGAATCTGCCAGAACCTATTATATTCACTACTGGCTATTTCAGTAGCACCATTTGGGGAAATTCAATTTCCAAACGCCAGTCTAGTGAGGGCACAAAGCCAATTTGTTTTCATTAGGCAACAATGAAATCAATCAGAAGCAAAAGGAAGGACACCAAATTGGAAAGAACACACAATAAATGACAGTCAGCTATGTTTCATTCTGTTAGTCCCGTATCTTATTTTACTTGAGGAGAAGCCATAAGATATAGTGCACCTTGAGGTCCAAAAGCTATTTGACAAAGTGCCACATGAAAAGCTCCTTGTTACACTGGTGGCATGGGCTTCAAAAGGAAAGGCAGCATATCAATTTGTGACTGGCTAAAGAGAAGAAAGCAGAGACTAATTATTTGCGGAGACGCGATTGAAATGGGGAGAGCTATTGAGCAGGTTCATCAGAATGTATCTGTCCCGGGAATCCACCTGCTCCTTGTACATGAATGATTTGGATTCCCAGCCTCAGCATAATATAGTTAAATCTGCAGAAGACACTGAGAAACAATCTTCCTCAAAGCTAAAACAGATAAGGTGAACATCAGCCAAAGTTCATCTAATTTTCCCAACATTGTCCAAGCAGAATGAGAAAAATCTAGCTCCAAATTTGAGGATGTTGTGCAACAGATGTTCACAAGAGAATTAGGACACAAGTAAACCACAACATGTAATGTATTATTGTGCTGTCCACTTATCAGTTTATCATTTCTTTTAATTCAATATAATGCACACATTTTATAAAGAAGACCAACAGGGCACTGGACGTCACCATTTTGATCATCCTGAAGTCATTTCAAAACCATCTTGAAAAAAATACAGTACTGTAATTAGGAATGGTTAGATATATAGTTGAATGGAAACATTAAGAAATATGAATCATCTTGTTCATCCATGAAACAATATCACAAATCGGTCCATAGTAAGAATGAATCCAGAGCATCCTAAGGAAACCAGACTGCTCAGATTTCCCTATAAGGAGAGTGGGGCAGCTCAAAGAGAGCTCATGCAGTCAGAAATATGGCTTGTGGAACTTCTGTAATCATTTGTCCAACACTGTGAATCTTGCCCGGACTTAAGACATTAATGTACCATGTGGTTTGAAGTGTACCATTTCACATTTATATAAATCATTTGCCATAATCATGAAGATTTATATTCGGCAGACAACACTGATGGTCAGGCCTTCATCCTTTCTACCCCCATTCTCTGGAACTCCATTCCAGAATCCCCCCGTCTTGCCCCCTCCCTCGCCTCCTTCAAGGCATATCTCAAGATCTTTCCCCTTCGTCTACCGTCCCATGGCCACAACCTTCCACCGATCTTGATTCCAACTTCCAGCAAACCCTTAACTCTCTAGCTTCTTGGGACATCTTTCCAATGTGAAAAGCACAAAAACAAAATTGTAGTTTTGTTTCACGCACACACTATTTTCCAAGGATTTTGTTTGCAACATAATAATAGTACCAACAAAAATAGATTATGAAATTACTACTCATTAATGCAAGTAAGTCATTGGTTTCTCATGCAATGTTTGTTTTTTAAAAAAAATGGCAAAATGTATAACATTGAGAATGCAACATTGAAAGAGTTTTTCTTTGTTGCTTGTAGAGTGTGCCTTTTAAATCTGGTCTGTGTTGGCTACATTTTACACATGATCGGAATATAAAATCATGAATACATAAGGTTAGAGGTTTGAATGCCAATCCAGTGTTTAAGATTATAGTCCTCTAGTGCAGGAATGAGAGAGTGCTGTATTATTGGAACAGCACAAAAGGAAGCCATTCAGCCCATCATGCTGATGTTGCCTCTCTGAAAGAGCTATCTTCAATGAGAAAAGCATAGTCAATTCACTTTAAAATATATTCCGTGAAGCACTTTGAGGTCTCAACATGATCAGGCATTATTACAAATGGATTTTTATTATGATTTTTATTATCTGCTCTGCTATCTATTTCCCATAACCTTTCATGTGTGTCTTTTTCAAATTCCAATCCAATTCCTCTTTAACTCTGCTGTAAATTATTCTCACACATAATATAAAATAGTTTTATAATGATAGATAATGGTATAAAATAGCATAAAATGTTGCTGGTTGAAAATTTTATTGGATCAACCCTCTAATAGTTGACTAAATTGACAGACTTTGACACAAAGTGAAGAACATTTTCTCACACACGAGGTGCAGATGATTCAGGTTGACAAAAACTCTGTAAATATACAAATCGGTCCTGTTGTAAACGGTATTGTAAGTTTTTTTTAAAATTGCATCAACTACATTTCCACATTTTGTAGCAATTATACGATGAGGTAAAGATTACAATCAACAACAGAATTACACTTATGGAGTACCTTTCATGTTGGGAGAATCAATTATGAATTTACAATGTTATCAGAATTTATTTTCCTAATTAGAGGGAAGTGTACAATGGTGGCCTCCAGGGGTTGGTACAGGGACCAGTGCTGTTTTTGGTCTATATAAATGACCTGGAGTTGAATATAGGGAGTATAATTTCCAGGTTTGCAGATGATACAACATTGGGAAAAGTAGTAAACAGTGAGGAGGATAGTAGCCAACTGCAAGAGGACACAGACAGACTGGTAAAATGGGCACACATGTGGCAGATGAAGTGATGCATTTTAGAAGGAAAAATGAGAGGCAGTCTAAGCTAGATGGTAGTATCTTAAAGGTGGTGAAGCAATAGAGAGACCTGGGGTTCATATAAATAAATCTTTGAAAGTGGCAGGACAGGTAGATAAAGTTGTTAAAAAAGCATACAGGATACTAGACTTTATAAATAGGGGCATAGAATAAAGAAGTTAGGAAGTTATGATGAACCTTTATAAAACACTGGTTAGGTCTCCAGGAATCAGGTATCAGGAATCAGGGACATAAGTTATCAGGAGAGGCTAGTGAAGCTATGATTATTCTCCTTGGAGCAGACAAAGTTAAGTGGAGACTTAATAGAAATTTCCAAAATTATGAGGATTACAATTATACTAATAATCCTTGCATTTGATAAAATAGTTGTTGAAAGAAAGGAAGTGAGGAGAAATTTCTTCACGCAGCGAGTTGTTCAGATCTGGAATTCATTGCCTGAAAGGGTGGTGGAAGCCGATTTGATAACTCTAAAGAAAGAAGTAGATAGTTATTTGGGGAGGAGAGGTTTGCAGGGCTATGGGGAAAGAACCGGGAAATGGGACTGATTTGGACAGCTCTTTTCAAAGAGTTGGCACAGATACGATGGGCCAAATAGCCTCCTTCTGTGCTGTATAATTCTGCGATTCTATTAACTCCCTCCATTTGTTCACTGTTTATGTATTGGTGATCTGTATTAAAAAGGAACAAGAATAAGTAAAAAGGAAGTTTGTCCTTTTAGCATCTATAATGGCAAACCACCTCAAAGCAGTTTATAGTAATTACTGTTTTCAGTGACTTTTTTTTATAGAAAAACAATAGCAGTGATTTTGCTCAAAGTGGAGTCCCACAAACAGCCATGAGGTGATTGATCAATTTAACTGGAGAATTGTTGGCCAGAATACCTGAGTTAGACCAGGAAATACTTCTCTTTTCAAATAATGAGTCTTTAGACTGGAGGAACAGTAGTCCAGGAAATACTTCTCTTTTCAAATAATGAATCTTTAGACTGGAGGAACAGTCAGAGGATACTTTTTGACTTTAAGGTCTATGGTATCTGCCATTTAAATTGGTGTCCTCAGATTACCAACCCATGCGCCAGGGGAAATAGTTTCTCCTTGTTCACCCTATCAAATCTCCTCATAATTTTGGAAAGTCATGAGAAATGTGCACGTCTATTCAATACAATCAAAAGCTATAACTGCAAAGGAATAATAGAATAGAATCTAAAGAATGAACAGATTTTTAAAAATATCTGCACTAAAATGATAGTCGTTGCCTATTCCAGGGAACTAATAAATAATAGAGCAGGAGGCACCGGGCAGTCGCTATCTCACTGCCCAAAGCCATCCTGTTGTTATCGTTCAGTAACCAATGATTCCTCTTCCTGCCCCACCTCTTTCCTTTTGACCTTAGCAATACATTTATCTCCAGCATATATGACCACAGCCTTCAGCTCAACTTTGCAGTTTAACTCTTTTGATCCAGTCTTGTGAAGGAATAGTCAACTTCTCTTACCAGTAGATATTTTCTTATAGAAAATGTTTTTACTGAACATTCACAAATAGATACAAACTCTCACCTCAGTACATTAAAACCTCAATAAGAAAATCCTAACTACTATATAACTAGAGAAATAATGAATATTTTAGTTGTCTTTCCAATACAATCATTTGCTTTTACGTGCTCTTCAGCTGAAGATTAGATGAGCAATTCCAGAACTAACCAACAGTATTCAATGGGGAACCCCATTATAGCGCCCTATGCTATAGAGCTGCTTGCTTAGAGCTCAGGTTTCCAGTGGATTTGCTCTAACCAGAAACCCGGGCCATGTGGATTCCAGTACTGACTGGCCAGCTTCCCATGATAATGGCTGACTTCCTAGTGATCAGGTTGTTGCTGACGACACTAGGAAGTGTAGGAAGCAGCGCTAATGTCCCTTAGTGTATGTAGCATCACTGTGTGATTCTTGGACATAGAGTGCATGTGGTCCACACAGGAAGTGGCATCAGCAGAAACCTGACAACACAAAAGTTGGCCATTTTTTCACACTTCACTTATAACATGGCCACTGAGAAAACAGACTCAGTCAACCATGTTCTGTAAGACTCGCTGAAAAGCTCACAGCATGAGAAATAAGTCTAATTTTTACGAAGATATATATTGATGTATTATCATCTTCCTTCTCTAGAAGAAAGATTTAAGCAAAGTACACTTGAATAATGGGACCAATAGCTTGAACATACATTTTTCTGTCTCAGAGGTGAGTAAGCTACCAACTGAGCCAGGCTAATGCACAAGAATAGAATAATAGAGCAAATCTAGACCCTCATGACCTGAATACATGATGTATTATCATCTTCAGACTATGTGCAGACTACAGTATTATGATATCCACAATCTAATATTATTGAAAAACCATGGTTCTGTGTGACTAAACATTTCTACAAGTAACGAAGGTTAAATTCAGAGTTGCTCTTCAGAGAAGTGGGTGATCACTTCAGCAGAAAAGTAACTTAATGTTACCATATTCTCTGATGCTTAAATGACAATCGGCATGACCCTAATAACTTTCTAAACATGACTTTCTTTATCTTTGGTGCAACATAAAATCTTTGGGTTTCACAATTATTTTCATCCTTTTTGTTGATGTCCTCCCAATGTGAAAGGCGCTCTCAAATGTAATTTTGGTGTTGTTGTTGTTGTAATGTGTCCTCAAGACCATCAAATACAGATCAGAATAAATGAAAATATTTTGTAGAAATAGAGCAAAACACCAAATCTACAACAAAAACACAATAATTCAGATGATGCTTAAATTTTGGTCTCTTCTTCACCACACACACCAAAGCCAAAAGTTCAACATAGCACCTGAAAACCTTGAATCTTCGTGAGTGTCTTTTTTTTAACGCTCAACACCACATTGTAGAGCAGTGCAACTCTGTCATATGTTTTATTATTTAATATGTATGCATTCAGGATCTATCAGAGAGTAATACTGCAATCGTAAAATCCATGTTCCTATTTGCTCAGCTTTTCCTTATCTCCATTTCATTACATGTCTCCGTCACCACTTTTTCCTTTTGGGCCATCACTTCCATCACCAGCTCGGGTGCTAAGCCAGAGATGTCAAGGAATTTGAGATGTCCTCGTGATGTGAAAGGCACTATATATGTATTGTATATATATCTATATACTGTATATGCTAATAATCCCTCCAAAAAAACACAATAATAAAATTTGTCATTTCAATCCACGACTGTGTGTGGGACACTGCTGTGCGCAATTGGCTGCCGCGATTCGCCCACAAATATATACAGTCAATTCACTTTACAGTATATTATGTGAAGCGATTTGGGACGTTGATAAGATGTGGAAAGCGCTATATCAAATGCAAGGATTATTATTATTATATAATCAACAAAAATCTCTGTACATTAAAGAAACGCACTCAGATTTTAAACAAATCTACCTGTTTTTCTTTCACATAAGAAATGCAGACTTTTGAAGAGTTGTCAGATTAAAATAGAGACAAGTCAAGTCTATGAAATGGCCTCTTTACTTTGGAGAGTATTCACACCAGATTAGATCGTTTCATTTTATTACTGAGTTAATCCATCCTCTTCAATTAACCTACTAACATATTTTGCAATGAGATCTACTAGACAGTATTACCCCAATTGCTGAATTAATGTTTATATTGTGTGAAGTAAATTTTTGTTACATATCTGATTCAGGTGCTGTGGTCCTCAAAAGATTCAGTAATGGTTTATTAAAAACTTCCAAACAAACATACTTGTGATGTGACAAAAATAAAGCACTGTAAAGTGAATTGACTATTTGTGGGTGAACTGTGACAGCCAATTATGCAAAATAGTGTCCCATGAACAGTGATAGATTGAGTGACCAAATTAGGGATTATTATCCCAGAAAAAGGAGAAGTGTAAGGAAATATACTTAATATTTCACGCTGCTGGGAACAGAACCCAGCTCTTTCACTTTAAAAATGCTGTAAACACTGAGCTACAGGACTCCAATGTTAGAAACCTAGATTTGGAGGGGGCGGGGGGGAGTGAAATCTCCAAACTGCATCGAACACTCTCTTGAAATCTCCTCCCTAAAACTCTTTGCTTCCACCTCCCCACCCACCAACCACCCACCTGCTTTCAAAACTGTTCTAAAATATCTAGGTTTTTGACAGTGCCCCAGACATCTCCACCAGGCAGCTACATGCTTCCCTCCGGCCAGCTAGAGGCCAACCTGCTCAAACTTCCACTCTTTCTCTGTAAAGCACTTTGAGGTGTGTACATGAAAGGTGTTAGGTAGCTACACGTTGTTGTTGTAGCAGTTGTTTTTGAAAGCCCAAAATAATGGGAAGGCATAGCAAAAATCTTGAGGCACCCAATCTGTGAAGCTAAAAATATGCCTCATATATTCATACTGAAGCTCCAGACACATTTTCAGTCAGTTGATTTAGTGTCAAAATAGTTCACTCTCTATTGATAACTGCGGTGTCGATATCTATAATTTCGTCCAAATTTAATGTTTCTTTTTGATAACTTGTTTGCAAGTAATCATGAAAATATCACTGAAGTAAGTAAACAGAACACCAGCACTGAATAACTTCACACTTTTACAATGCTGCAAGATATAGCTTCTCACCAGCACAGCTTGGTTGCTTAAGCAGCTTCGTGCTTGAGTGCTCAGATTGATGGTCACTGGACCTGACTTGCCTCCACTGTGGGTGAATTTTAAATTGATTCCAGACTCAGGTATAGATTATTTGTATTCTGGTAGAGGAGATGAAACAGAGGGAATGGGACCACTGCCTCCCCTCTCCACCCCACAGAATCACTGCCTGAAACTAATTTTATGAGTCATCTTGAAGCACATCTCTGCCAATTTGTCTTGGGCAACAACCTTTGCTCCAGACAGTACTGGAGCCTCTCACACCCAAGAGGATGTATGGCACCTGCCAATCAAAACTGGTGGCAAGAGGGAGGGTGGACAAAAACGACAGTAAAACAATACCAATCAATGTGCTTTATCACTGACCCACAAATCTTTTTAACTTTCTAGGTTCAGCCAGGCATGGGTCTGACACATGTGGTAACCTCTCACCATGTATCCAAACCAAACTGAGAACTCCATGCATCCCACCTATACATGGAAATCCAAGATATATTTTTGGAATGAAATGCGCACTCTCTCCCTGGTGGGATGCATCCTGTTTACCTAATTTCAGAAAGGATTAGCTGCAGGTTGGTAAGAGACAAGGCTTGGGGACCCCAGCATTTGTGTTGGGGGTACTTCTGGAGTCTAACCAGCTACAACACCAGAACTTGCCATTGGGAGCATTGTCTGGCCAACTTTTCTGCTGCCTTGGGATGTCCTCCCGACATGAAAGGCATTCTAGAAATGTAATTTTAGTGTTCTTGTTGTTGCTTATGGATAATAGATATGTACCTGGCACTCTCTGCGAGCTTCTTGGTGGGCAACTCAGCTGAGCATGAAATATGTGAGAGCATTGGCACTATCTTCCTGTCCACAGCTTGGACACATGTCCCTTCCCATTGACTGATGGTCCCACCAGTTGCTGGTGTGAAGCTTAAGCAGCAGCTGCTTGCTTCTCTGGAATCTAATCAAGGTGGATTCCAGGCACTGGATACACAAACTTGGATTCCAGGTAACATCTTCCAGCAGCTGTCGCCCCAAGCCTCAGAGAGCAGTCTTCTTAGTTGTGTCTGCAAAGATTAATTTGCTGGGTAGTGATCAGGAACATGGAACCCTGGCTGATTTTTAATTTATTTTGCCCAGAAGGATTAAGGACAACCGCAGGGCCCCAGCACCACTTGGTTTAGATTGGCGAAATCAGCACAGAGCAGGGATTGCCAAACTGTTTGTTTTAAAAATAAATTTTGCAACACATCGGGATAACTAATTCTGACTAATTTCACACTACACACGTACAAGATGGTAATAGTAAAACAGAGAAGATGTTCATGCTCATTATTTTATAAGCTCTCATTTGATCATTTATAAAAGTAGTATTTCACATTTTCATGCTTGATCAGTGGACCGTTGCAATGAGGGAATGGAACAACTACCCTCATCCTTATGGTGGTATTTCAGGTTAATTTGGGAACTATATTTGTTCAAAAGGCAGTTCAATAGTGCAGCTCATTTCACAAACAGGCTTCTTGCAGAGTTCTGACAAAGGTCATAGACCTAAAATGTTAACTGATTTTCCTTTCCCCACGGATGCATATTCCTAGCCACTTCTGTGTTTATACCAGGTTTCCAGCACCTGCAGTACTATGCCTTTTGTATTTTGAACAATTCCTAGCTGGACCTAGCTGAAATAGAGTACAACAGCAATAATAACAACTTGCATTTATATAGCACCCTTCACGGAGGGTAGCGTCCCAGAGTGCTCGACAGTGGCGGAGCATGACGCCGGGCCATAGGGAGGTGATCGTAAGCACAGTTGAAGGAGATCTTCAGACGCAAACTGAAATCTTAATGTGTTGCAGAACCCAACTATACTGCAGTGTGATCCCTTTATAGTTCATTTAAATCTACTGTGGGTTTAGATATAATACAGCATTGTTGTGGACTCACAGAACACCAATGTACAGTAGTATAGTTCCTACGCTGATCAGCCTGCTTCCAGCATGTAGCACCCTTGCTTGTTGTAATCAGATGTGACTTGACCTTCTGATGACAGTTAAACTGCATTGAGGTGAATTCAGCCATAAAGTTAATATTGATCATGTTGAATATGCCTGGGGTAGAGCCTGTGACACTAATCGTAATGGTCATGTCAGCGAAACCAGGCTGTGGCAAGGCACTTGGATCATAGCATAAATCATAGAAGTCTCCCATCACAACTCATAACACATCACTCAGCACAACATCAGTGACAATTAGGGGAATCCTTCCAACTTGATACCGTACACCTCTTCGGCAAAGCATCATTTTCCACTTGACTATTATCTCCTTCCATTTCCTTCACAAGTTCATTGTTTACTTTTAAAAACATGTAAGGAGTGAAAAACTGGACTTAAACAAGAACAATTTGTTTCACAAAAAAGTAAATATCTTTGGTGGGACAAAGGGAAAATTGACCACAGTTTTCATGGTGAGGAATGATCAGCATTTCCTAACAGTCTAATGAGAGTAGGAGATTTGTCAACTCTCACTCATTAGGAGTTTCGCACAGCTTAGGTCTCTATTTTGATATATGCTACTCTGATAAACAACTACAGCTACAGACACTAAAATAGATTTCCAATCTGTCTTTCTTCATGTTCTCATAAACTCCTAACGTGGATGTTAACAGCTCGGTTGAAGGTTCCAACTCATAAACCAAATAGCACTACAGCTGTGTGTGTCACAATTGCAATACATCATCCACGAATGTTTGTGGGACACTTCTGTGCGCAACTGGCTGCCGTGTTTTTCCCACAAAATGTACAGTTAATTCACTTTACAGTACTGTATATTCTGTGAAGCGCTTTGAGATGTCTCAATAATGTAATAATAATATCAAATGCAAAGATTATTATTATCAACATCAGCCCTTAAATGATTTTTCATGTCATAATGGTTAAAGTGTTCATCTCTATCACAAGCAGCTCAGAGAACTGTATCAATCTCAGAGTTTAGATGTGGTTACAATTTCTGTCTAAATCCTTACTACCCTGTTTTATTAAAAGAGAAATATAAAAATAGATATTCTCCCAAACCTTCTTTTCTTTAAGTACAAATCTATAAAAAGTTTGGAACTTCTAATCTGTTTGTGAAATACTCTATTGCTGAATTCTAGACTAATGTGTTTGAAAAAAACTTTTGAAAATGTATGTAATGAATAATAAAAAGGGTCTATGTGGAACAGCATTTGCTACTGTTTGCAACGCTGTACTAAAGAACATTTTTACTGTGATTTTAGAATGAACAGAAGGGTGCATCAATATTTAGAAACCACAGTTTGACATTTCATCTTCACTGCAGAAATAAAAGTGTCACTTCAACATTTCAACGTGCTGCGAAAGATGTTAAAAAATCCATTCATCAGAGCAAGGGCCGTTTAAAGCCTGTTCCATCATTAGGTTCAATTTCAGGAGATCTGAGCACATAGCACAGAGATGAGCTGATTTGGCAGCTCTTCAGCACTGGCTGTGTTACATAGGGTCACAAATAAAATGTTACTACAACCTTTGGTTATGTCTCAGTTAGAGAGGCTCCTGATTGTACTGAACTTCTTTTCGGAGAGTGAGATCGCTGACAGATTGCGACTTAACTCCCAATGTTTGATCTGCTCAGAACCAAGTCCCACATTATTGGAGATCACTTCTAAATCGAAGAGGAAGGTAATGCAGCAAATCCACTTGTACCAAGCTAAAGAAATGAGGAAACATAGGCTGATACAGAGGATGAGAATCAAGTAATATTCCTGATATGTAGACACTCCAAGGCAATAAGAACTCAACTGCTATATATGAAGTGACTATTTAGGCTGCACTGTGGCTGGAGGGACCTACACCAACACACACTGTGCCTGCACAGATCGAGCAACTGTTCGTATGACAGTGGCCACAGGTCCAAAACTGTCAGTTTATTTATTTAAACTCACCTAAGTACATTATAAGTTTATGTGTAGGCATAGGCATGTCTAGAAAAGTTGTGTATATTTTGCTAACTTGAATTGCCCAGACTTTAACAGTCAGGCAGAACCTCACAGAAGACAAAGTCTAAAATTACTACTTATTGAGCTCTTGCCACAATAGTCAAAATGCTACCACATGTCTGGCTGAGGCCGATCATTTCCCAGGGAACCAGGCCACTCACTGTGAGAGTTTGCGGAGCAGCCCTGACTGAATGGTGCAAATAAGTTTGTTGTGATGACGTATCCGAAATTTTTGCTTACTGGAACATATATAATGCAACTTTATATGATGTTTGTGATCAAATAAAGAAGGGAGTTCCTTAATCACATTTTGCATGGGAAGCAGCTGGTGTATTGACAACATGATGATATAAACCAGGGTCTTATTATCAGGAGTTCACTGCATTTAAATTGCCAGTCTATCGCCAACTTGTACTATAAATTATTATCTCTTACTTCAATTCAACTACATTTTCAGCTACTGGTTGAGCCACTGCCCTTTTCGTTCTGAGTGGTGGTAATTTCAGTAAGAGCAGACAACAACAACAACTTTGATTTATATAGTGCCCTCCATGCCGAATGGCATATCAGAGTGCTTCACAACAACGGATTCCGGGATCAAACCAGAGCAGGGATAGAAAGGTGACCGAAGAGAAAGGTCTTTAGCTGAGACCTGAAACTGGGAAGAGAGGGGCAAGGTGAAGGGAGCGAGGAAGGGAGTTCCAGAGCCTCGGGGTGTAGTGGCTGAAGGCATGGCCGCCGATGGTGGAGCAGAGGATTCGGGGGACAAAGAGGAGGCCAGACCCAGTGGAGGAAAGGAAACAGGTACTGGTTTGAGGAGAGAGGAGGTTGGAGGTAGGGGGGTGCAAAGGAATGGAGGGTTTCGAAAACAAGGGTGAGGATCTTGATATCGATCCTCTCTGGGACAGGGAGCCAGTGAAGTCTGGCAAGGACAGGGGTAATGGGGGAGCTAAGTTTGGTGCAGGTGAGAATGCAGGCGGCAGAGTTTTGAATTAGTTGGATTTTATGGATTGTGGTGGAGGGGAGACCGGCGAGGAAGGCATTGGAATAGTCCAGCCGAGAGGTGACAAAGGCATGGACCAGGGTTTCAGGGCTTTTGGGGCGAGATATTGCCGGAGACGGGTGATCCGTCGGAGGTGGAAAAAAGCGGTGCTGGTGAGGGACCGGATGTGGGGGAGATAGGACAGTTGGGGGTTGAACCTGATGCCTAGGTTGCGCACGGGTTCAGAGAGTTTAAGGGGCAGGCTGGGAAGGTAGTCAAAGCTCCCCACAGCTACTGACATGCTGTAGGGAACAACTGGGTGAGATGTATTACAGCCTCTTGTGAAGTTTTACACAACTGAGTTTGAAAGAATGGTGGCTTTTTTCAAACACTTTGATCCAATACGTTATTCAATGGGCAGTGCTATTTTTTCCACTGCTATGTAACACTGGAGCAATACTGAGTGCAAATACTACTCAAGAAGTCCACATGTATTTGCACAATTGGCTGATGTGTTTCACCCACAAATATACAGTCAAGCGTGAAGCGCTTTGACGTCTAGAAGACATGAAAAGCAATATATTGAATAAAGGAATTATTATTAGAATTATTATGGAGAGAGGGAGAAGAGCTCCATCAAAACTTAAGAAATGACAGGCAAGGGCAGAAAGCATACTGGCTGCAGTTGATTGGAACTGCATTGACATTGGTGTATTTGTAAAACATTGACATTATTGCTCTTTCATTGACCAAACTGAACATTGTTCACCTCTGCCACTACCTCTACCCTCAAGCCACCAGGACACTCATCCACACTTTTACCATGTGCAGACTTGAATATGCCAAAGCTCTGCTCACCAGACTCCTTGCTCATCCATATACAAGCTGCAGATTATCCAGAACTCTGCACCCGTGTCTTTTCATGAACCAAGCTCTGTGAATCTATCCTCCCATCCTTGCTCAGCTCCTTTGACTCTCCATTCCTCAGCATTGTATTGTATTGTAAAGGCCCAAGGCCCTTCTGATTGGCTCCGGTTTGCACCTCCACAACTCAGGCACTTACAGTATCACTATCCATGGATGCACACTCCACTTCACTAAGCCAGTCCGGAACCTTGGCGTCTTGTTTGATCCTCAACTATCCTTTCTACCCCACATCCGTGCCATGACCTGCTTTGCCTTCCCCACCTCCACAACATCACCGCTCCGCCAATGGCTTACACCATAAGTCACCAAAACCCTCATACATGCATTCATAATATCCAAGCTCGACTATGCAAACTCCCTCGCCTGATTCCACTGGCTTCCTATCACACAGAGGATATAGTTCAAGATCCTGGTCCTCACATTCAAAGCCCTCCATGGCCTCATTCCCCTCTACCTCTGCGACATCCTAACTCCCTACCAACCTGGCCACTCCCTCCATCCAGCGGGCTCCCACCTGCTTCACATCCCCCGCCTCACCTGCCTCAACGTTGGCGGGCTGGCCTTCAGCCATTCTGCCCCCACCCTCCGGAACTCTCTCTTGCCTCCTTCAAGATCTATCGTAAGATTCTCCTTTTCAACCATGCCTTCGGTTACCCTTCTTCTCGCTCTGCTCTCCACCCTTCCCGATCCCCATCTTGGGTCCAAAACGTTGATTGTCGAACGCCTTGGAATGTTCACCTAATGTGAAAGGTGCTATACAAATCTAATTTTGTTGTTGTAGTTGTTCTTGTAAAACTAGAAAATATGTCCCCTGTAGTGAATTGTCAAATTTTTCAATGGCAAGCAGATACTAACCAAACATTGGACAATTATTGGCTGACCAATAACGTATTTATTCTGTGGAGATAAGTTTCTGACACTTCATCAGTGCTTCAACGTGATAAAATATCCATTGGTTTAAAGATAGAGCATTGTTGCAGTTAGATGTGAAATTTTAAAACAGAACTTGATACAAGAGGGAGAGAGGTAGGAAGGAAAAGAAAAAGCTTCAAATTACAGTAAAAGCCCATTTATCTGGCACCCTTGGGACCTGGCCAATGCTGGTTAAAGCGCCTGCCGGATATTCGGCCCAAAAAACAAAGACATTTTTTTTTTCAATGCATTTTTTCGGATAAATTCCGGTTAATCGAATGCGGACTTTTTTTTGCAATACCGGTTATACAGAAATTACGGTTGATCAGGTGCCGGATAAACAGGCTTTTACTGTATTAGCAATAAAAAAAATCCGATCCCAACAATAAGAATCTACAGCGAGAGCCCTGGGTTCGATTCCCAGCAGGGCGAAAAGTTGAGCAAGTTTCCTTACTCCATACACCTCTGTTTACCTCTGGTTGTTAATCGATTTGTGAATCCCTTTTCCAGGGGCAATAATTCCTTAAAAAAAGTAGACTGGTCACTCGAATCCATGATTATCTGTGGGACCTGCTATGTGGAATTGCCTGCCGTGTTTCGCCCTCGAAATATAGTTAATACATTTTATAGTATATTCTGTGAAGTGCTTTGAGCCATCTAGAAGATGTGATAAGAAGCTAAATCAAATGCAAGGATTATTATTATTGTTGTTACATGCTGTACGAGAACCCCATAAAATCTCTTACAATTAAATATGTGCATGCTTTCCATGAGGCATGGGATTCTGTTAAGGTGCATGTATAATTTTATTGTCTTTTAAAGGCAGTATCTCAAAGGCATTATAGCATTGTTCCAAATGTTCAATTTAGTGGTGCGCATACATAGGTAAGCAATGAGAGTTCTGGGAATAATGCAAGAGCGTACAGAAAAATTGCGTTAAAATTAATAATGATAGTCTCTGCATTTCAGTTAGCACCTTAATGCATTGTTGAAACATCTCAAACCTTCATAGAATGTATTGTAAAGTGAATTGACTTTATATTTTGTCAGTGAAATTATGGCTGTGTTTCAGAATTAAATTAAATTAAGGCTGTGTTTAAAAATTTGGTAAATTCTGTATTCTGAAATGTTACATAAATAGAGTGAATATATAATAATCCTTGCATTAGATATAGTGCGTTTCACATCTTCTAGATGTCACAAAGAGCGTCACAGAACAAACTGTAAAGTGAACTGACTATATATTTGTGGCGAAATGTGGCAGCCAATTGCGTACAGCAGGGTCCCACAAACAATCATGGATAGAAGTGACCAATTTTTTTTCTTGAGGGATTATTATTAGGTTTATGGATTAAGGAAACTTGCTCAAGGTTTCGCCCTGCTGAGAATCAAATCCATGTCTCTCGCTTGAGAGGCGAATGCTCTAACCACTGAGCTACAGGACTCCAGATTAATCTAAACCAAACTGAAATTTCTCCCTCGTGATAAACTTTCGATTTTGTGACTACCAGCAGGTAAATTGTAAGTGCTCTAGTGTTAGAGCAGAGAGTGTAGACCAGATGAGCGATTAAGCAAAAAGATAAGACTATTCCCAGATTCTTCCCATTTAGAACATAAAATAATAAAAGTTACTTCTTCCACCAGAGCTCCTGTAGCTCAGTGGTTAGAGCACTCGTCTTACAAGCGTGAGACCTGTGTTCGAATCCAGGCAGATCAAGGTGAAACCTTGGGCAAGTTTCCTTACTCCACATGCTTAATAATAATCTGTTCAAAAAAAACACAATAATAAAATTGGTCATTTTCAATCCATGACTGTTTGTGGGACACTGCTGTGCGCAATTGGCTGCTGCGTTTCGCCCACATATATACAATCAATTCACTTTACAGTATATTCTGTGAAGCTCTTTAAGACGTTGATAAGATGTGAAAAGTGCTACATCAAATGCAAGGATTATTATTATTATATTTTGCATACTATGTTGAAGCACTTATTCACTGCTACAAACAGTTCATAAATTTACCCATTTTTATTATATTGCAGGCAACTCCATTAAAATTTATTTTGCTTTATGATGATGAGCCAGAGTTAAACGTATTAATTTCTGACTACCACATTATAGACCCAATGCTGTTTGTATATTTGTACTGTACCTTGATAATTTGACTGTGACTCTTCCTTCTCTAAAACTTGTTTGGTTGCTTCCAAATCACTTTTTGACTTTCTGATGTGTATTTTTCTGTATATCTCTGATGGTTCCAAAAATTGTAAATCTTGCAAATACACAGATAGAGTCCACATGTACCAGTAACTGGGCAATAGCTCTTTGCTTGTTTTCCATCTCCTCCCCAACTCTGAATTTAGAAATCGGTCAAATACTGGCATATTTCAACTCACTTCTGTTGTGTTTTTTTGAAAGTTTCAGCAGAGACCCTCTCAGATGGGTTTACCTCAGTTTCTTCAGACACCTTCCAAAATGCTGTCTATATCTAGTTTCCAAGGTCTTTGATGCCTTGGGCTCCAGCCAGACAGCAATTGGGTAACACTTACTCACTCAGAAAATCATGTTCTCGCTCTCTCATTTGCTGTTTACAATAAAGAGAAGATGAAGGCTTGCGCATAAGTAGTAACTCAGTAGATTACGTGGTTGTCAGTGTCAACCCATTAGACCCAGCCAACAACAATCATTACTATGTGGCTATCAACTATCTGGCAAAAGAGTTGCTAATATATTAAACTACAAAGTACAGAAAAGCTCACCAAATCATGCTGTATAAATCAGAACTGTAAAAGCTTAGCAGCCCAATAGAACCAGCCCACAGCTGCCTTTCACTAGCAAGCCTGGCCACATGCCAGACCTTCCCCAACTAATGACTGCATTATGAAGCCGATATTAAGAACCCCATTTGAATTTATCCACTGTAACACAATTAAATAGGCTTTTAGCTTTCCTTTCTGTTCTCACCAAATCTGATGAGTTTTAGCCCAGTTAGTCAAATCCTTCTGTAACCTCAGCTGCCCTTACACAGTGGGGGAGGAGCAGAGGGGAGCTAGCAGCCATTTCACATTCCAAAACAAACTGCAAAATGCATATCAGCGAGGTATCAGACACAAAGTGCTCAACTAAATCTGACACTGCTGTGAAATAAAGCACAGAGCTGTAATAAATTCACTTTTCAGCTCTCTTCTCTATCAATATTTGTTCTACTGGAAGGCATATTTGCTGTACTCCAGTGCTAAAGATTAACAGCACAAAAATGAACTTAGTGTACTCGTTCGCATAGCCTCTGAAATATCAGACTTTTCAGTGCTGATCTTTTCATGTTCTATCCAGTGTGGAAAAACTCAGATAGAATGAAGGGAGCTAAAATGGACTATCTTTGAACAGAATGTTGCTTTAAATGTTTCGATATGAATGCGTCCCCATTTACTACAGGTGTTTTCTTTGATTCAGATTAGACTGCTGCAGATTTTCAAAACTAAAGATTGATTTTTTTAAAAATCTTTGCAAACACTGTGCAGTTACAGTAGCTGCTCATAAAGGTTCAAACAACAGTTCCTTGTATTCAACTAGGGGACACAATTTGATTGATCATTCTAAAACTCTGCAGTCACCAGCAGTTAATATTTGTAAACCACTGAGCAAAGCTGATGGTGGGAGAAACTGCAGGTAAATGAACTATTATAAATCTATCAGCGCTTTCTGTTTAGATATCCTAAAGTTGTGTGTAGAGGGTCTCATTTCTTCAAATCCTCCAGGGTAACCCGGACATTTCTTACACATCTTTTTTTAAAGGCAAACTTTCTCTTTGAAATTAAAATTATCTTTTGAAAACGAACTTTTCAATCAAGTGGTTCATCAAATATAACACTGAAGGCTCGAACATGAGCTTACCGGGATAGGATTCACTGACCTGTTACATACATACTGCAGCACAAAAGATGAATTATCTTTAGAAAATACAATCCCTAAGATGATCCTGGATGCTATGGTTACTGTTCCTAGTGACGCAGATGCCGGATCATATGCCAGGCAGCCAAATGCAGGACAAAAAGGAATGGGATATTATTTACAAACTTAAGAAGGCAGAAACAAATCCTTACAATATCTCAGAGCTTGGTAAGACAATGACCATCTGATCGAAGTTTCCTGGCAACAATTCTATCATCCTTTCTGACAGCCTCAATGCTTTATCTTGTTGTGATGATCTATCTTTGGAAAAAATACAGTGGGTGAACCTTTTGCAATTACTGTACTAATCCAGGACCATTTGCTTTGAAAATGTGAAAATTGCCCTGCAATATTAATTGACTTGGAGTAAATTTGGTAATGGCAATGTGTCATTTCAAGTAATCGTGAGTGGTTTGGATGGGGTTAAATTGTTCAGCTCAAATACTGCAGCTTCCTTGCCCCGTAGAAAATGTGGCTTGATAAAAGCAAATTAAACTTGGCAAACAGAACCAGGACACAAACAATTCATCAAGTTTGATGGCAGTCTCATTTGCATCCTGACCCCTGAAACTTGGATTATAAAATGATCTCTGTAATGCATCATTTACATTCACCTACTCTTAGTCAAATTGCAGGTTAAAGACTGGATTCTTTGCCGACAGTTTGTTTTGATAACTTTTGTCTAGCTTTTACCATTATTCAGACTGTCTTTGGAGCACTGCTCGATTACCCTATTATTTCATGTTGTCCTGTAGTATGTGATGTCAGTCTCCAACCCTTCATCCAGATTGAAACAACAGTGAATTGGCAGGTATTCTACTTGGCAGCCTCCCTCATGTCAAGTACCAGTTGCAATATAACTAGTCATTCACAGCTCAGCTATTCGCTTCGCCTATGTACACACTAGAGTCCGGCGATATATCGATATATCGCTAAAACCCGATATAATTGTCATATCGATACGCCGATATAGGCATTTAAAAAATATCGGTATATCGAAAAATCGATATATCGAGGGAAAAAATTGGAATTCGCGCACACTGAACTACAAGACCCAGAATGCTCATCTCTATACACAATGCACAGACCTGGGTGCAAAGCCGCCATATTGTATTCATAGTCCTCGAAAACAATATACAGGAATGCAAGGGGTGGTGGGGG
>JAAILG010010732.1:0-23966 GCA_012026655.1 Hydrolagus affinis
ATGTGCGTCAATCCCGACTGTGATACAGACACATAAACAGAGAAGCAGGAGGAGGCCATTCAGCCCCTCGAGCCTGTTCCGCCATTTTGTATGATTAGGGCTGATCAGGACCTTAAGTCCGGTTACCCGCCCTTGCCCCGTATTCCTTGATACCCTGACCTCACAAATATTTATCTGCCACCATCTTGAAAAGGTGAATGGATCAGCCAAAGTGCACAGCGTTTGGGGCTAGAGAAACTGTTTTTGTTGTTTTTGCCCTTTGCTCTCGTTCTGTGACTGTCAGCAGCAAAGAGGATCAAGAGGCTGTGAGTTCAGCTCTGCACGTCCTCTGTGGTTAGTTACTCTGTCTTATTTCCTGTCTTTCTGCAAAAACAAATAGACAGAACAAGCCGCCTGGGCTTTAGTTTTTGCCGAACAAATCCCTGACTTCTGATTGTGGTTGACTATGGAGCAGAGAGGGCACACAACGTGTCCCATTTTCACTTCCCAACCGCAGACCTTTCTCTTCGACTGCGCCTTTGGTCACCTTTCTACCCCTGCCCCTGGCTCAGTCCCGGGTTCTGTTGTTGTGAAGGTCTCTGAGATGCCGTCCGGCGTGGAGGGTGCTATATAAATTAAAGTGTGCTCTGCCTGACTAGGGAATGGGTGTCACCTTAGGGTTAGGCTGTTCCAAACCAGGCTGTTCCTGGCCTCAGATATTTTCCCACATCGTACGAATTCCTACAGCAGATATTGTTCTTTCAGTGCGCCCATAACATCTATTTGGAAGGTTGGTTTATCTTTTAATAAAGATGCATTTCTGAGCTGTGTGGGTAATAATCTAATTGTAGTCATCACAATTTATCTCAATAACACATGGTTTTGCAGCTCAAATTAGCATGAGTTATACCAATTCTAGATTCTCAACCGTATGTTTGTCAGTAAAACAAACCAGACAGTTTGAGAAGGTGCTGTTTTTGATTTCTAATTTGCTGTTTTCCTTTGTTCTCGTGCTGTGAGCAGCAGAAAGGAGCAAGCGACTACGAGTTCAACGCAGCAGATTTTCTGTTGTTATACATGTCAGGCCTGGTTTCCTGTCTTTCTGCCCTTCCATGAGAGAGGACAAGAAGCCTGCGCTTCACTTGTTGATTGAAAATGTTCTGACTTCTGACTGTGGCCATGATGTGCATGTGTGCCTGTCCTGTGTGTCCCCCACACCGTGTGGTCTGCTGTCCTGGGCTGTGTTGGTGTGTGTTGATGAGTGAGTGTGTCTAGGTGTTTGCGTTTGATAGAGTTGCTGTCATAAACAAAGGTTATCCAGACCTCTGTTGTCTGGAGAGGCTATTTGCATGTATTCAGGCCTGTGACAACCATGTTAGTTCAGGTTTATCCATGGAAAACAAAGCTTATTCGATAAACTTGCGTGTCACTTGTCTGCGTGTATGTGAATCTTTCAGTCCCTCTCTGTCTCTTTTTCTGTGTGTGTGTTTCGGTGTGGGAGTATATCCCCTGCATGTGTTTTTGTCTGTGTCTACCTCACTGTATATGTGCATCTATGTTTCACTGTTCACTTTATTTTCTAATTTGTATTTTGTGAGTGTGTCTATGAATCTGTCCTCCCGTTTGTCTGTCAGTATTATCTCTGTCACCAGTGTGTAATTCTCTCGGCATCTCTGTGTGAATCAATTTTCACTCATCGTGTATCTTTCTCTGTGTGTCTGTAATTGTTTCTGTGTCTCTCGCAGTCTGCTTTAATAATACTAATAATCCTTGTTTTGTACAAGAATTTTTTTTACTCAGCGAGTTGTTCGAATTTGGAATGATCTGCCTTAAAGGGTAAAGAGGTCCGATTCGATACTAGCTTTTAAGAGAGAAGTAGATAGGTATCTGGGGAAGACGGGTTTGCAGGGTTATGGGGAGAATGCTGGTGATTGCGTTTAATGAAAGTGACTTGCTCGGTCAAAGAGCCGGCAGAGACTCGATGGGCCGAATGACCTCCTTCTGTACCATAACATTCTATGATTCTGTGATTTGATATAGCACGTTTGACATCCCATTGACGTCCCAAGGCACTTCACAGAATGCACTGTAAAGTGAATTGAACATATGTATGTTGGTGAATCGCGGCAGCCAGTTGCGCACAGCAAAATTTACGTCACTCCTGCACTCTCTGTTTATCTGCTTATATGTCTGTGTGTATGCTCTGTGTATATGTGTTTATCTCGGTCTGTATATCAGTCTGTCTGAAACTTTCTGTGTACTCGAGAGTCTCCCTATGTGTGTTCCCTGTCTCTGACATAATGTATCTCTGCATTTTTGTTTGGGTATCTTTCTCTGCGTGACTGATCTGTGAGTGCATCTTATCATTGTTCAAGTACAATTTCTCACCACAATTGGTCGTTAACCACACAGCTCAGAATTACATTTGTTTGTTATCACAGAAACAGACTCATAAAATGGTTGTCTCAGGCCTGCGTAAAACAAAATGTCTGCTCTAGACTGAAGCCAGGAAAAACCTAATATGTTTTGCCACAGCTTTGTTGCTCCGTGTATGTCTGACTTTCTCTCTGTATATTCTTGTATATTTGTCTTTATCTCTCTTACTGAGCACTTATAAATATGTACAAATCTGCATCTCTCTTTATCGACATCAGACTGTTTGTGACTCCGAATCTCTCTTTATCTATATTTTCCTGTGAAACTGTGTCACTCTTTTTACCTATGTATTGCTGTTTCTCCCATTCAATTTCCTTCTAAGTCTTTGGTTCTCTCTCTCTCTATCCCTCTCTTTATTTCTAAACTGTGTGTGTGGCTTTGTGTGTAGGAATGCCTCTGTGTGGAGTTGTTGGCTCACATTAGGCTTTTCCTGGCCTCTGTCTAGAGCAGACATTTTGTTTTACGCAGGCCTGAAACATCCATTTTATGTGTCTGTTTCTCTGATAATAAACAGATGTAATTCTGAGCCGTGCGGTTAATGCCAAATTGTGGTCAGAAAATGGAACTGGTGTTACAGCTCAAATTAACAGGATTTACACCGATTCTACATTCTCAACCGTATCATGTTCAGTGAAGCAAACCAGCCCAATGTGAGCTGTTGCTGTGTGTTGATGGTATATTTGAGCTGTGTTTGGTTTCCATGTTGTTTTTGCCCTTTGCTCTTGTGCTGTGACTGTCAGCAGCAGAGAGGAACAAGAGGCTGTGGGTTCAGCTCTGCATGTCCTCTGTGGTTAGATACATCAGGGGCTCGTTTCCTGTTGTTCTGTGCAACAATAAAGTTGGTTGCTGAATTGTAAGCCTGCGCTTCAGTAGTTCACTGAAAACGCGCTAACTTCTCACTGTGACTAGCCATCAATGCCTGGGCGTTAGTTGGTGATTGAAAACGCCCTGACTGCTGACTGGCCGACTGTGGAGCAGGGAGAGCTGGCACCCCAAACTGTGTGCTCTGCCTGTGCTGCGTGTGTGTGTAGGGAGAGCAGTGCCCCACGCACTATGTGCTCTGCTTGTCCTGGGCTCTGTGTGTTTGTTTGTGTGTGTGTGTGTGTTTAGAGAAGGTGGTGCCTCTGCACACTATCTCTATCCATATCCCTCTCACTCCATCAATCATCCCCTGAGTGGGGAATAGAATATTTTGGATTGTTGTTGCCTTGCAAAGACATGCCTCAGAGGAGACCCTATAGATTCTGATACAGTACGCCGTGCTGAAGTACAAGGCCCAGTATGAAGGCCATTTTTAGCTTTTTAGAAAACATTGATTGAGATTGAAGAGTGAGGCATAACGAAGCAGCTGTACAGAGGACTCGAAGTTTGTATTTCAATAGCAATTGATGGACAGACATTTTTATTTTTTTGGTAAGCTGGGTGTCTGAAAATTCCATGTATCACATCTCAACATTGAAATGCCAGAGATAGATTAATGGAGTGGAATGCACACATTGATTCTCTCTCTCTTCCTGGAGGGAAATTTCACCCTGACCTCATTCCAGGTGCAGGTTGGGAAGAGACAAGGCATGGCGACTACAGAGTGTGTGTTGGGATAACTGCTGGAGTCTGTCCAGCTAAAGGCACCTGGCGCACCATTGATACCACTGTCTGGCCAAGCTTTCTCTCTGCTTGTCCAGCTCGGGTTCTCCTACCCGCCAGGGCTATGGCTTCAGGGTTAGCAGCAAATCGTGAAAAGAATCACTCCCCCCAGTGATTGGCTTTCCATTCCCTGGCTATGCTGCCATCAGCAGTAAGAGAGACATAGAGATCCCTGGGATACTGTGGACCTTCATAACTCAGGAACCTGACAGAATCCTCATAGACTATTGGCTCGATTACCATATCCCATGATCTGACTTGTCTGTCACGTTATGGTCAGTTCAGCTGCAACGAGATGCCATTTATACAGCAACAGGGAATAATTCCATACTGAGAGGAAAAGGAACATCAGGAATAGTGCGAGGGGAGGGTGAGAGGCTGGGGGAGGCATGGAAGCTGAGACAAACACAGCTCTGTACTGCGATGGCAAGAGGCAGCTTATGTAAAGATAGCACATAGACTAAATGGACTCTGCAACAATAATTAATCTTGCATTTGATATATTGCTTTTCATGTCTAATCGAAGCCTGAAAGCGCTTCACAGAATATACTGTAAAGATGGCAATTAGGCTAACGGGTGCTTATCCAAACCAATCAGATGTTTTCAGCGCATTATGAGGAACTGGAGCCTTGAGCCAACCAGCGTTCAGAGAGGAAGGAGAGTGATTGTGTCACCAGAAGGCAGACAGACAGATTGACAGGCAGCGGGTTTGAGGGTTAGTGTGACGAAGGTAAGAACAGCAAGTCAACATTTCCTTTCCTCTGAACAGGAGATCGGCTGCTCAGGAATGAGAGCGAGAGTTCAGGAATTGGCCATTCACACCCATCAGCAACAGTACACAAACTGCAGCAGCAAGGTAGGGTCTGCCTATCAAATACAGCAACATTGGCATTGACATTAATGTTTTTACCTCAGCTCCTTGTCACATCAGATCTGTAGCTTTTTTAGGCCCCTGTAGTTTAGAACACCAACTTCATTAACACAGAGCCCTTCACACGAGATAGAGTGTCAGGGGGTTTCAGAGTTACTGAGTCTAACCATGAGCCTAGGTGGACGACGATCATAATCAAAAGTCTTTGGGTGGTATTTGAATGTGTGGAGAGAGGGAGCAAGGTGGGGGTTTGAACATGAGAGGTCCAGAGTTTTGGTGGGTAGAGGCTGAAGGCAAGGTCACTGATGGTGGAATGGAGGTTACAATGGGCAGATAGACGGTCAGAGGCATCCTAGCGGAGAGTAGATAGCGGGTAGTGGAGAGTGGATTGTCAGCAGTTTAGAGCGGGAGGTGGGGAGGTGACAGGTAATTAAATGATTTGAGTATGAGTGAGAGAATTTTAAACTCCAACTTGAAAACTTCGTGTTTAGAGCATTTGCCTCACAAACGAGGGAATGTGGGTTTCGAGATCCGCTACTGTGAAGCTCTCTGAGGGTCCGGCGTGGAGGGTACTATATAAATCGAAGTTGTTGTTGTTGTTGTTCCCAGACAGCGTGAAACTTCAGTGAAGTTTCCTTTCTCCACAAACACACCATTGTTTAATGAGCTAGATTTAAGGTCTCGCTTGTTAGTCGATCGCTTTCCAAGAGTAATCACTTTCCAAGAGTAATCATTCATTCCGTCTCTCTTAGTCTGTTTGTTTGGTCTCTTTGTCTATCTGTGTATCTCTTTTTGTCAATGTTTATGGTGTGTTTGAGCTGCATCTGGTTTGCATGATGTATTTGCCGTTTGCTCTCGTGCTGTGACTGTCACCAGCAGAGAGAAACAAAAGGCGGTGAGTTCGGTTCTGCACATCCTCTGTGGTTAGTTATCCCAGCGCCTGGTTTCCTGTCTTTCTACAGAAACGACGAGACAGAACAGTAAGGCTGGACTTTAGATACTGTCTGAAAATGCTCTGACTTCTGAGTGAGGCCAACTATGGAGCAGGGAGAGCAGTGCCCCTCCCACACTATGTACTGTGCCTGCCCTGGGCTGTGTGTATATGTTTATCTGTGTCTCTTTCTCGATATATCTGTGTGTGAATGTGTCTGTGTTTGTGATTGGCTGCGACTTTCTCTGTATCTGTGTGTATCTGTGATTTTGTGTTCACTTTATTTGTATATTTGCATGTTGTGTGCATCTCTATGTCTACCTCCATTCTCCGTCTCTCTGACAGTAACTCGCTTTTTCTACCTCTCTTCATATCTGCGTTAATCAGTTTCACTCTGTGACTATCGTTGTCTGTGCCTATCTGGGTGTGACTGTATCCATCTCTCTGTCTCTCAGTATCTCTCTATTTGTCTCTTACTTAATTACTCTGTGTGTGTTTGTGCATACATGCGTACATATGTCTATCTCAGTCCGTCTTAATCTGTGTGTGTACTTGGGTATGCCCCTGTACGTGTGTCCTCTCTCTGCCCGTTAGATTCTGTGTGTGTCCGTTTATCTATTAATCCCACTCGCTGTCACTTTGTTTGTGTAAATATGCACTTACGTCTGTAGAACTCTTTTGCTCTGTGTGTATCTGTCTCATTCTCTGTGTGTCTGACTCTTTCTATGTGTATTCTTGTATATCTCTTTGTATTTCTCTTACTGTGCGAATATATCTTTGTGTCGATTTCTGTCTGTGTTTCTCTGTACCGCTCTTGTTCTATATGTACCTCTGTACTGTATCTTTCTCTCTCTTTAGCTGTGTGTAGGTATTTTACTTTCCCACAGTAATTCAGTGTAAGTCTGTCTCTCTGTATGTTTCTGATGTGAGTATGTGGCTGTGTGTATGTGTGTCTCTATGTGTGGAGATGAAGATGTGCTGGCTCACACCAGGCTTTTCCAGGCCTCGATGGCCATGAACAGACATTTTGTTTCATGAGGGCCTCCGACAGCCATTTTGAGTGTCTGTTTCTTTCTTAATAAATAGGCAGCTCTGGGCTGAGTAGGTAGCTCCCTGATGGCGGTCACGGAAGTGAATTCATTACTACATGGCTTTACATCTCACGTTAACAGTATTTACCCAAAGCCCATATTCTGAACCGTCTGATTGTCAGTGAAACGTGGCAGCATAATATGAGCTGTTGCTGTGTGTTTGTGCTATATTTGAGCTGCGTTTGTTTTCCAAATTGTTTTTGCCCTTTGCTCTCGCTCTGTTATTGTCAGCAGTAGAGAGGAATAAGACGCCATGAGCTCATTTCTGCACGTCCTCTGTGGTTAGTTACCACAGCGCCTGATTTCCTGTCTTTCTGCAGAACTAATGGGACGTCTGGGCTTCAGCTGTTGACAGAGAATGCTGTGAATTCTGCCTGTGGCCAATAGTGGCCAACATTGTGTGATCTGCCTGTCTCCGTCTGCGGGTTGCTACACGTGGAGATAACAGTAATGCTCCTTGCATTTGATATAGCACTTTACACATCTTCTAGACATATAACACAGAATAAGAACAGAAGTGCATAAGAAATAGGAGCAATATTAGGCCATTCGGCACTTTGAGCCTGCTCCACCGATTTATAGGATCATGATTGACCTTCCAACGTAACTACATTTAACCGCCCTGTACCCATTTCAATCAAATCAATCAAAAGTTACGTTTACATAGTGCCTTTCGCGTCGAGACCACGTCCCAATTTGCTGTACGTACAGGTATGGACAAGGGCAGGGGAACTGTTCGGGGCAGGATGAAGCAGAGTAGAAGAATTGACTGTATATTTGTGGGCAAAATGTCCTTTAATCGCTCTATCCACCAGGAATCTATTTTGATTATATTCAAGGACTGAGAGCCTGCAGCCTTTTGAGATATATAATACCGTAAATTCAACTCCTTCTGAATGAAACAACTTTTCTTCAACTTAGTTCAAAAAGGCTGACCCTTATTCTTGAGAATCTGATCCCATGTTATAGATTCTACAACCAGGGGAAATAGTTTCTCACTGACTACTCTGTCAATCCCCTTTATCATCTTATAGATTTCTATAAGATCACCTCTAATTCTTCTATATTCTAGAAAATATAGGCATAGTTTACACTACCTCTTCTGATAGATCAATACCCTCTTCCCGGGAACCAACCTCGTCAATCTACGCTGCACATGCTCTAAGGCAAGAATGTATTTTCTCAAATAAGAAGACCAAAACTACACACACTATTCCAGGTACGGTCTCAACATGGCCCTATGGAATTGTAGCAAGGTTTCGCTACTCTTGTATTCAAACTCTATTTTAGTGAACTCCAAAAACCATTCATTTTCCTAGTTGCTTTCTGCTAAACCTTTGTGACTAGTGCACACGATGGACATGCAAAAGCCTCTGAATATTAACACGTCCTAGTTTATCGCCCTTTAAAATTTCGACTTTCTAATTTGGTACCTCAATGCAAAACTGTTTGTCGGTCATTCTTGTGTACAAGTATCTGCCACATGTCACCCACAAAAGTTACAGTCACTTCACTTTACTGTTTACTCTATGAATGAATTCTAAAACGCTGGAGGGCGGTACATCAATCCAAAGTGTTGCTGAATATGAGATATCTTAGTAACGCTATAAAGCGTTCCATCAAATGCAACAATAATTATTATTATTACAAGTAAGATTGATTATTGACCAAGCTGTTTGGAAGACATTGCTGTAAATTAATCGCTGCCCTGGTTCCCCACAATGTCCACTGAAGCAATATGGGACAACAACAACAACCAAAAATATCCTTCTGATGTGAACAATACCATACAGAATGCAGCATTGGTTAAGAGAAACAACATTAGAAGGAGGGTATTAATGCTAAGCTGCTTCATGTGCCCAGATTAGCTGCTTACTTTGCATATACAATAAACATTCATTGTATTCCACAGTAAATT
Organism: Hydrolagus affinis; assembly: GCA_012026655.1. NCBI lineage: Eukaryota > Metazoa > Chordata > Chondrichthyes > Chimaeriformes > Chimaeridae > Hydrolagus > Hydrolagus affinis. The sequence continues at coordinate 8,872 of JAAILG010010732.1, forward strand.
GCACAGAGCTTCAAGATATCCACCTGACATGAAAGACAACGAATGCAAGGATATTTAGTAAATTTATGCCTAAGTTTTTCGGAAGAAACTTCAATGTGTTTAAACTAATGTTTTACTTAACACTTAATTAATTGCAGGATAAATGTTGAATATGCGAAAAACGTATGGTCCATTGGAGATGCTGAGCTGGTGATATTGTCTGAGGGATCACTCCTGGATACTCTGTTAACCGTGGACGTGTTATTCTGCAAGAAACATAAATAAGGCTGAACTCCTGTCATCAATCTGTCCAACAGCTTTGCTGCTCTTAGCAACAATGAAGCGCTTTATTGGAACATTGTTGGGAAAGAGGAAACAAAACTCTGAAACACAGACACACAACAATCCTGATCAATCAAGGAAATTTTCACCATCACCTCAACAAAACACATCCACACCTGGCTGGACTGACACAGCGAGTACATCTGGAGATGCCCAACTACACTGTAATACGGTTGCAGATACCCACCATTGTTCATACACTTTTGGTAGAGCGAGTGAGATGACCTCCATTAAGAAAGAACCAGATGCCAGCGCAGAGGGCAATGCAATGACCTGTGGTGTGGATAAGATTCCCTGTAACAAACCAAACACTAATGCCTTCTCTTTACCTGGTTTGGAGGAAAGCCTTCATGATATGACAAGAAATAAAGGTAAAATTGTTTCATAATTTTTATTACCCAAACACACACATTAATCTCACAAGGTTTGTAATTAAAGAGACGAGTGAATGTCTGATTCGGTTGAGCAAACTCCAATCTGTAAACCACAATATCAAGTACGTGTTGGATGCGTTCATAATCCAAGTCGCTGGTGATGAGAGAGAATCCAGCCTGGCACATGGGCAGATATTATAGTGACAAGCCCGGCTTACAACACCTCTCCGGTTGCCCACCATATACACTGTAGGCACAAGCCTGGGCTCTTGGCAATACGTGAGATATGGCAATGAATATCAGTCCATTCTAGAGACAGAAAATGTTCGATCAGGCATTGGTGACATAACACACAGTAATAATCATACTCTACTAATAGTAATCATTTATTTGACACTGTGCCTATTCACATAATACGAAGGATTCTTAGTAAGGCTCTTCTTATCAGGAATACATGCAAAAGCGACTGTGAGTATGTATTTAAGTGCTCCGTTATGTTACAGTGTGGGGCGGGTGCAAGTTGTTGTTGCTGTTATTGTAGTTAGTAGGGGGAATTTGGAAATATGATGACAACTAGGTGCCTCAAACAGCCATAATAATAGACAATAATTGTTACATTTGATATATTGGTTTTTGCAACTTCACAATATATACAACTAAATACCGCTTCACGAGTTTGGTTCTCGAAAAGGGCGACTTTCATACAATCATAGAATTTTACGGCACAAAAGGAGGCCATTCGGCTCATCTTGTATACGCCGGTTTAAATCTAAGAGACTTTATGCAAATACATTTTCACCATAAGAATTAATATAAAACCTGGAGTTAGGTTATTTTGTATATTTTCGTCAAAATATTTGCGTTGGACATGGTTTTGAGATAATTGGTAGTGGTGGAGAAAGGAGACCAAGCAGACAATTGAAGAGGAAGATCTTAAAATGGCCTTGATGGAGGAGTGGGAAAAGGTGAGCATATGGAATCTGTGATAGAGTCCCAGAGAATGGGTGCAGTTAATGGAAGCTTATTGAAGAGTTGGATGAAATGAAGCCTGTCTTTGCTACTGAGGGGTGGGAAGGACTCGGCTTGAAGAATGTGAGATTATCTCCAGTTCTCTGGTGAGACAAGAATGGATTTAAAGGTTAGGATGAGAATCTTGTAATCATAATCAACTGGTATGCCTTTATTACAATATTCTGGTGAGGTCAGTGTAATCTAGATGAAGTGCGTATTAACATACAGCAGGAAGTGAATTATTAATATTATTATTTCAATGCTCTCATCATTTTAAACATGAAAATTTTATTTAACCAGGTGACGACACAGCTGAAATACGAGAAATTCTGCACAGTTTCATTGACACTGACCTGGACATTGTGACCCAATTCTACAGGACGAGGCTGCAGGAGCTAATGGAAGACCTGGTGGAGGGATTGACTTCCCTGTTGGGGGAAGCGAATGTATTGTCTGGCAAAGAGATTGCAGTAGGTTCAGCAACATTTCTCAGAAAGATTATTAATTAATTGTGTTTTTGGTCAAAAATCACAGTCCGCAAACTTTCTCTACACGTCACGTCTTCTAGTTAAATAACAGCAACAGGAGCTGGGTGGTTGGAGCACTCGCCTTACAAGCGTGAGACATATGTTCGAATCCAGGCAGGTTTCCTTACTTGATATGGCTAGTAATAATCCGTTCAAAAAAACCTATAATAAAAATTGTTCACTTGCAATCAAGGACTATTACTCAGACATTGTTGTGTACAACTAGCTGCTGCGTTTCGCTCACAGATAGACAGCCAATTCAATTTACAATATATTCTGAAGCGCTTTTGAGATGTGTAGAAAACGCGAAAAGCTTTACATCAAATGCAAGGATTATTATTATTTTATTGTAACAACGTCCACTGATATAAGTACACTCCACGCATGGCAGCGTATCAGAGCTGAACAGCACGGACGCTGAGTACGCACTCATGTTGGAGTGGGGTGTGGGAGTGGGAGGGGGGGAATGGTGGTGGAGAGTGGTGGTGAAATGGCCATGAACACGATAGAAGCAGGAGGTCTTTAGGCAGCATTTGAAAAAGGAGGAGAGATGGGGCTGAGGGACTGAGGGCACGTGTTCCAGAGTTTTGGAGAGTAACGGTTGAAACATTGATCTCCGTTGCTGGGGCGGAGGGTACGAGGAATAATCAGGAGCCAGTGTTATTCAGGCAAAGGTGTTAGGTAGGGAATTGATGATTGAAGATGTTGGCGAGGAAGGGAGGTACCACAAGGTGATTTGATTTGAACATGAGTGTGAAGGTACTGAATTTAATCCGTTCAGTGACTGGGAGGCATGGGAGCAATAATTGGTGAGATGTGTGAGAACGGTGCTTGGTCCAGAGTTCTGAATGGGTTAGTGTTATGGAATAGTTGAAGAGTGAAGCTGTGCAGACCACCGAGGAGCGTGACTGAATAATTCTAGTTTAACCCAACACCTCAAGGAGATTGCGAACATTCCACCAGATTGGAGTTTGGTGGAAAGAGCAGGAGAAGCTCAGTTATGGGGTCCCTTCTGCTGTCCTTGGTGAAGATCAGGTCTCACATGGGATTCCTCTCCTCTTAATAATATTAATGGTAATAATAATAAATCTTGTATTCTCCATAGCGCTCTATCGTTCTCTATAGCGCCCTTGAACATATCTCAATGCGCTTCACAGCATATAATGTAAGTGCAATATACTATAAGGTTATATTTTGAAGTCTTTGAGATGCCTTACTGATGCCCTCCTGTTGCGAATGCCTCGTGATCAAAAGCAAGGCTATTTCCTCCTATTGATGTTGTTGTTTTCTGTGTATAATAACTAAAGGTAAAGGCTAATAAGAGAACCGTTCTTGCATTGGACACAGTTACTTTCGTGCATCGAGACAACATCACAATAAACAAATCTTTCTACAATATTAGCACACAGCTTTGACAGCAATGAATAATTTTAGTTGGAGACATTGCTCAATAGGCCATGATAGAGACACACCTCTTCCATGCACCCCCCCACCACCCCCAACAACACCACTGCTTATTTCGACCAGTGCCAACACATTTATAATGCCCTCCACAACAACAACTTGTAGGTATTGCCACTGACACAGGATAATTGTGAGCACTTCACTTAGTATCTCACCTGAAGAACAAAAACAACATATTCGACTTATATAGCGCCTTCCACGCTGGATGGCAACTCAGAGCGCTACACAGTAGCGGATCACGGGACCGAGCTAGTGCCAGGGTAGAAATGTGACCAAAGGCGCGTTCGAAGAGAAAGGCCTGTAGCTGTGACCGAAAGCTGGGAAGAGAGCGGGAGTGGCGAAGGGAATGAGGAAGGGAATTCCAGAGCTTCGGGGTATAGTGGCTGAAGGCACGGCCAACGAGGGTGGAGCGGAGGATTCGGGAGACGAGGAGGCCACACCCGCTGGAGCGAAGGCAACGGGAGCTGGTTTGAGAAGAGAGGAAGTCGGAGAGGTAGCGGGGAGCAGAGAAGTGAAGGGATTTGATGACAAGGGTGAGGATCTTGCAATCGATCCTCTCGGGGACAGGGAGGCAGAGAAACCTTCATGGCAAATGGATTAGAGTACAAGAGTAGGGAAGTCTTGCTGCAACTGTATAGGGCTTTGGTGAGACCGCACCTAGAGTATTGTGTGCAGTTTTGGTCTCTTTATTTAATGAAGGACACACTTGCCTTAGAGGGGGTGCAGCGTACATTCACAAGCTTAGTTCCTGGGATGAGGGGACTGACCTATGAGGATAGGTTGAGTAAACTAGGGCTGTATTCTCTAGAGTACAGAAGAATTAGGGGGGATCTTATTGAAACATGTAAGATTCTTAAAGGGCTAGATAAAGTAGACATTCAGGGACTGTTTCCCCTAGTAGGAGAATCTATAACCAGGGGTCACAGTCTTAAAATTAAGGATAGCCTTTTAGAACAGAGTTGAAGAAATATTTCTTCACTCAGGGAGTAGTGAATTGATGGAATAGAATTCACTTCCCCCAGAAGGCTGTATATGCTCAGTCCTTGAACATTTTAAGGCTGAGATTGACAGATTTTTTAAAAGAAGATAGATGGATACGGGGATATGGGGATACGGCAGGTAGTTAGAGTTAGGTCAGAAGATCTGCAATGATTTTAACGAATGGTGGGGCAGGCTCGAGGGGTCGAATGGCTCCTGATTCTTATATTCTTATGTTGTTAATTCTGGCAAGGATTGGGGTAAAGATTTAATGTTGTTGACAGAATATAACGTCACGAGTTAGAGGCAGTGTTTGAACATTTATTAACCGTGTGATTCAACATAATTGATATAATGCTGACTAGCATTTGTTAGTTAGTCAGGGCTGACGTAAAACATAGTTTGAGGGACACCTTCCAGGAGGTATTGCTTCTAATTTTTAAAAAACTATTGCTATAATCCTTAAATTTGATAAAGTGCTTTCCATGACTTCTGTACATCCCAATGCGTTTCACAGAATGTGCTGTAAAGTGAATTGACTGTATAACTTTGGGCGAAACGCAAATTGCGTACAAAAATGTCTCACCGACATTCGTGTACCGAAATGACTAATTTTATTATAGCGGCATTTTTTGGAAGGATTATTACTCGGCATGAGGAGTAAGGAAACTTGCCCAAGGTATCGCCCCGACCCGCCTGTAATCGAACAAATGTCTCACACTTGTAAGGCTAGTGCTCCGACTACTGACCAACAGGACTGCATTTGTCTACTTTTATTCCTCTCTCAGCACTGTGCAGTGGTTTGATATGTAAACTATTGTTTTACAGGACATCAGACAGTTGACAGAGAACAAACACATGAAGGAAGCATCGAAATATTTTCTGGACGTGGTGGCTGGAGCGAATAGCCGGACACAGAGGGTAATGTGGGATAAATTAGTGGAAATGCAGAAACATAAACCGCAGCTGAAAAAGATCCTGTGCGAGATTCTGGAAAAGGGTACGTCACTCGCATCGTCACTAACAAAGAATAAAGACATTCACGTCTGCCAGTGTTTGCTTCTAACTGACTGATTTTGAACATTCACAGGTCACTGTCTCCCAGATGAGGCTCGACAATGTTGGAATCCAGAGGAGGTGCCAGAGATTCTCAGGGGTTTGTGCAGTGTCCATGTCTAAATATCCTCAATCAGACAGCAAACACAAACCAACTCCCAACTCTGGACAGCCTTTCAGACAGATTGGATTTCAGACAGCAGCAATCAAAGCGAATAGGGACCAGCAACCAGAAAAAGAGGGGAATTTAAGGCTAAACCATAGCGTTAACATAATGCTGAAACATTATTTTACAGAAGAGGCTTGTTAAAATGACGGTACTGATGGATGGATAGGCAGTGATTAAAGTTGAAGACGGTGGTAGAGCGTGTTTGTTAGCTGGAATAGAGAAGTTTAACTACTGTTGACACCATGGAATATGTGTTAGGATCGCTTCTATCCATATAGCTATGTAAATGATTGGAGATTGGTATCAAGGGAATACTATGGACATTTATAGTTAGCACCAATAGGGATTGCAGCCTTCCGTGAAGATGTTACTGACCAATTTCAGGAGGACACGGGAGGACTGTGGGTTGGAAACGACACGTGGAATTTAATGTTATTAAGTAATATTTTACAAATTAAGTAGTAACTTTTATCTTGGGAGGATGTTCCAAATTGTACAACAGGACAGGCTAGATATTGAGCTCAGATGGGATTTGGTAAGTGGTGAAGAGTTCTGAGCAGCAAACATTTACACATCACGTTTGCCATCAGGAAGGCATCCCAATCTACTGGACAATTAAATGGATTGGGTGTGGGTTGGGGTCAGGAGATGTGGAGGGCAAGTGGTGTGGGGGAGGGAAGATGCTTCAATGCATAGTCAAAGATGATATTTTTCCAACGCCCAGAAGACTAAGAACAATATTTGATTACCGTCTTTGATTATGTTTGGTATGTGTGAACTGTATTTTAGTGATGCTTGTACCTGGACTTCAAATCTACTTGCTGGTCCCCACTTCTATGTTTATCTTCATCCAAACAATGTTCCATTTTATCATCATTGGATCCATAGCGGATGATCTCTCACTTTCTTTCTCACATTGAATTCCATTGGCCGCAGACTTACCCACTCATTGTGTATTTGTGCTTTTGTAGCTTTCTGCTGCCATTAATGCAATATAATGTAACTCAAAATTCTGTGTACACTTTGTGTAAGATGCAAATTTGGATACAAAATTATATTTCTTAATCAAAGTCATTAATGCAATTATACTAAATAAAACAATTCCAAAGAAACAATTCCTAAGATACGTCACAGAGTTATCTACGATTCATTAACCCTAAAAGTTTATTATTAACTTCTCACGCAGAGCCTTATCAAACACCTTTCGAAAGTGCATTCAGACGATCAATATAGACACTCTCAATGGATTTCAGGCATGATCTACCTTCTCACTCCCATGCTGCTACAAACTAGAATGATGAGCAAGGGTTGTGGGTGGCATGTAATCTTTGCAGAGAATTTCAGAAAGCAGAGCCACAGTCAGTGGAACTGCAGACACCAAATTCGAGAAAGAGGGAAATAAACTAGAAAGAAGACAGACCCGGGCATTAGCGGGAGAATAGGGCTGGAGGGAATGCAGTGCTTGGTCACGGCTTGACTGGGATGGGTTATAAACTCTTAAAAGGTAAATTGGAAATCAATCTGCTGAGAGCATTCAGGAGAGAATAAACCACAAAAATTACTCAATATTGTAAATCTACAATCCACAATCTATGAACCGATTAGAATGGAACCACAAAAATTACTCAATATTGTAAATCTACAATCCACAATCTATGAACCGATTAGAATGGAGAGAATACTGACTTTAATTTGTAAAGAAACGAACGAATTAATAAATACAGCAGTTTCTCTTCTAATTGTTTATAATATTTTTCATCATGTAATGTAGCTTATTAATCTGATGTTCACTTGTAAGATATTCAAAAACAGCACAAAACAACTCTCCGCTCCCAGAATGAGAAGCTGACAGTAAACACCCTGCGAGGACGGGAGAAGACCAAGACATTCCTGCTGTCTGACCGCTACACGGAATTAATAGTCACTTCCTCTCGCCGAGATCGGAGGCTGGTGGAGCATGAACTGGTGGCGAGAGGCAAAGACCACGAGGAGTGGCAACAGAGAAATGTCAGCAACCAGCTGGAGAAAATACAACCCGATCAGCTGTTCGGATCAACATTCGGTGATAGGAAATATGGGACAACCATCTTGAGTGGAATCGCAGGGATTGGGAAAACCACGACGGTACAAAACATTCTGTATCGCTGGGCAACAGGGAAGATCTATCCCCAGTTCCACTTTGTCTTTCATTTCAAATTCCGGGATCTGAACAGAATAAAAGGGGAAACAAGCCTGAAAACCCTGGTCCTGGAATCATATCCTTATCTTCAGGATGTTCTCGAGAAGTTCTGGGAGAAGCCGGAACATTTGCTGTTTGTGTTTGACGGTTTGGACGAGTTCCAGGACAGGATTGAGTTCAGGGACAACGTTGGGTTCAGAGAGAGAAGGAGAAACCCAGCCCCTAAGACCAGCTGCTCGGGGCCTGACTGCCTCTGTCTCGTGGCTGATATTGTGCGCTCTCTGGTGAAGCAGGAATTACTGAAATGCTGTTCGGTGCTGATCACCAGCCGGCCAACTGCCCTGGAGTCTTTATCTGACACCAACACCAACCTCTGGGCTGAAATCCTGGGATTTTTCGCTGAAGGAAGGGAAGATTACATCAGACGGTACTTTGCAGATGAGAAGATGGCAGCTAAAGTGCTGAGATATGTGAAGGAGAATGACATCCTGTACACCATGTGCTTCAACCCTTCCTACTGCTGGATCCTCTGCTCCACGTTGGAGCCAATCTTTAACCACCCAGACGGCCAACAGCCTCCCCCCAAAACCATCACTCAGCTGTACTCCAGCTACATTTACAACATCCTGAAGAACCATGCGCGTGTCAGTGAGAATCCTCGGGAGGTGATGTGGAGAGCCGGTGAGATGGCTTATCAGGGCATCTGCAAAAAGACCATTCTTTTTTGTGATGATAATTTATACCAGCATCAGCTTGAACCCTCAACCTTCATCTCAGGGTTCATGATGGAGATTCTGGAGAAGGATGATGGTGGGAGAGAAGTTTTTTACACGTTCACTCACCTCACCGTCCAAGAGTTTGTGGCTGCTCTGGCTTATTATCTGAATCCCATGCGCAGGAACATGGTGGAGCTGCTTGACCGGGCTCATGAGGAGAAGGACGGGTGCTTTGAGATCTTCCTGAGGTTTGCTGTGGGTCTGTCCTGGCCACACACAACTCGGCAGCTGGAGGAGATCCTGGGGCCGTTACCTCAAGCAGCGGTCCATGAGACCATCTCCTGGCTGAAGGTCAATGTTGAGAAGGCGATTAAACAGTCAGGGAGTAAAGATGGCAAGAGGAACCTGCTGAACATGATGTACTATCTATTTGAGTCTCAGAACAACAGACTGGCCCAGATCACACTGGGAGCTGTGGAGACACTGGACTTTGCTGGGTTCACATTGAACCCTCTGGACTGTGCTGTGCTGTATCATGTGTTAAAGTTCTGTGACACTATAAAGGAACTGAATCTCTTCAACTGTGGTATCGGAGCTGAAGGGATCCAGCGCATGGTGCCCGCACTGCGCAAGTGCCAACATCTCTGGTTTGTTCTTATTGTTGTTCACAATTTATGTTTACTGCAGAACCCTGGAGAGCATCAGACAGTCAGTGATATAGACAGTTATCAATGGATAAATATTCCTGAACATATTCTGTCTATATGTGCCTGCTCATACACACTTTCTGTATGAGAAAGATATACAGAGTCTGACAGAGAGAGGGAGAGAGAGATATGTGGGGTGGGGGGCGGTGGGTGGAGAGAATACGTGAAAGACGGAGAGAAAGAGGGAAGAAGAGTCAGGAAGGGGAAGCCAGAGAGAGTGACAGAGATAGAGACACAGATCGAGAGTCACACAAAGAGACAGAAAGAATCAGAGATTGATAAAGATAGTGAAACCACGACGGAAAGCAATAGAGAGACAAACATACATATAACGGGAAAGAGGCAGATCAGAGAGAGCGTGAAGTTTACACGTTATGGGAGAGAGAGAAAGGGGAAGAGAGAATTGGAGAGAAAGAGAGTGTGAGAGATTGAGACTAGAACATAGGAAGACGAATAGAACATGGAAAAATGATACTGATAATGGAAGGGAGAAAGAGGGCAGAAAGAGAGACAATGAATACCGCAACAAAATTACATTTATCGAACGCCTTTAAAGTCGGGAGGACGTCCGAATGTGCTGAACTGCCAGGTCGGGAACAAAGCAAGCGAAAGTGGCATTGTAGTGGGGAGCGGAGGGAGGAGTTGAGATGAAGGTAGAGGCCACTATTGAAGAGTAAGTTCTTGAGACTATCCTTGAAGAGGGTGAGCGCACGAGCAAGTCGAAGGGACAGTGCGATGGAGTTCCAGTGTGGCAGCAGAGAGGCTGAATGCCAGGCCACCGATGTTAGGGTGCGGCGGGGGAAATGGATCAGACAGTTTTCCGCAGAACAGATGTGGCGGAGAGATTAATAGGGGGACAGCTGGTCAGAGAGCTGGGGAAGGGGGGAGGGGGCGGGGGATGGCAAGGCCGCGAACGACCCTGTAATTATGGACATTTCAATCGACTTTGTGATGGGGAGACAATGGAGCCGGTCGAGGGTGGGAGCAATGTGTTCGCGGCGCTTGGTGCAGGTGAGGACATGAGATGCAGAGTTCTTGTTTCGTGTTTTGGCAGTCTGAGGTGTGAGTAAGTGAAAGAATCTGGCAATGTGGCGAAGGTGGTGTTCATGGCACGGTTGTGGAAAAGCAAGGACAGTTCAGCTTCGAACAAGATGCCCAGGTCCTGACATTCGTAAGAGATGTGTAGACTGCAGGCATGGATGCTGATGCTGTCAGTTCATGAGGTCTGGAGGAGCTGAAGCGAGCCAACCAGGGGGGCCTCAGTCTTGTGGACATTCAACTGGAGAAAGTTTTCTCTTGTCCAGGACTGAATGTCAGACAAGCAGGAAATCAGGACCCTGGAGTAATCCTGGAGTTCAGGGAGGAAGCGCAATGTTAGAGTTGGGTGTCAACCACATATATATGGAAATTTACTCCATATCTGTGGATGATGTCAATAAGGGTGAACTGTCCATCAATCCAGAAAAATATATTAGTCCAATTTATTGTTCAACTCATTGATTAAGTTTTCAATGGAATGTTGTATCTGAATGCCTGTCCCATAGTATTTCATTAGCTCTTGTACCTCACCCATCAGAGCCGCCTCTGTATATTGTCCTCCTTTCCAATGGTTATACTATATCGCGTGTGCCATCCCTACCCTGCTAGGTAATGTCTCTACCTTGGTAGCTAATGTCCCTAACCGACTAAGAGAGAGACTGGGAAAGCGTGTGAGAAAGAAAGGCTGAGATGCGAGACACACAGAGAGAGAGGGAAACTGAGAAAGGAGAAACTGAGAGGTAGTCCCCTATTTGGACCCTTTCCCCCCCACCACCCCCCCTCCGCCACCCCTAACCCCCGACCCACCACCCACTGTGGTCCCGACCAGAATGTTTTGCCTTTTGGGACGTTCTCCCGACGTGAAAGGCGCTATGTAAGTGAAATTCTGTTGTTGTTATGAGAGAGGGAGAGAGAAAGACTGCGAGAGAGTGAGAGAGTGAGTCTGTGAGAGAAAGGCAAACAGGAAAAATGTGAGGGAGAGGGAGGAACAGCGAGAGAGAGGGGGAGACAAAAAGAAGCAGAGAAAGACAGAATAGAGACAGAGTCAGATACCTGGTCTGAGCGCGACTGATAGTGAGGACAGTCAAAGAGAGAGTCTGAAACATAAAGAATCTGATAGATATATAATGCGAGAGACAGAGAGAGACAACAACAACAAAATTGCACTTATATGGTGCCTTTCACGTCGGGAGAACATCCCAAAGCGCTAAACAGTCAGTTCGGGACCCGAACAGTGGTGGGGGTGGGGGACGGGGTAGGGGGATGGAGAGTTGGAAGAGATAGTGGGGCAGCCGAAGGCTGGGTCGAAGAGGAAGTTCTTGAGACTGGCGTTGAAGGAGGAAAGGGAGGAAGCGAGGTGGTGGGGCTGCGTGAGGGAGTTCCATAGTGTGGGAGCAGAGAGGCTGACATCCTGGCCACCGATGGTTGGGCTGTCAGGACGGTGCACGCGGATCAGGCCTAAGTCTGCTGAACGGCGGGTGAGGGCGGCTGATAGGGAGACAGTAAGTCAGAGAGATAGGAGGGGCAAGGCCGTGAATGGCTTTGAAAGTGAGGACGAAGATCTTGAATTCGATCCTCTGAGTGACGGGCAGTGTGGATGAGCGAGGGTGGCAATGATGTGGTCGCGAATCTTGATGCAGTAGAATACACGAGCTGCAGAATTCTGAATTATCTGCCGCCTGTGAAGGGAGCAGCCGGGGAGGCCGACGAGGAGAGAGTTCCCGTAGTCGAGCCTGGAAGGGATAAAGGCGTGGATGAGAATTTCGGCAGCTTGGTGGGGTGAGGTAGTGGCGGAGTCTGGCAATATTACTGAGGTGATGCAAGGCTGTGCCGGAAATGGAGCAGATGTGCGGGAGGAAGGATAGTTTGGGGTCAAAAAAGACGCCCGGATTCCTGATTGCTTTGAGAGGTGGAGAGAGCAGGCTTGAACTCTGATGTTGTCAATGCCTGAGGTGCGGAGTTGCTGAATGGCACCAGGGCCATCACCAAGTAATCAATTACACGAGCTGAGGAGACAGTTTGTTTTAGGGCATTTCACCACACTGGGCCTTATTTCCGGCCATTATATAGATGGTCCAGGCGGGCGTTGAGGACAATGAGCAGTTACTGGACTATTGTTGATAGTTAATTTTGTTGTTTTTGTTGTTGTTGATTATTTTATTTATTGTTGTTGTGTGATGCCCCCTGCCCCCTAGTCTTTCCGCCTTCTTTCTTCTTCCTCCCCACTCCCTTTTCCCCTTCCCTCCCTCTTCCCTCTTCCCCAATTTTCTCCCCATTTCTTCCTGATTTTACGCCCCACCCAACTTTCCCTCCCTTTCCATCCTTATAACTCATTCAGCCCCGTCTTCCTACCTAAATTTACCCCACCCCGTATTCCCCTCCCTCTACCCTCTTTTCCCCTTTTCTCCTCTGGCCCCATTTCTGCCACTGTTTGTGCGCCACTGCTGTGCGCAATTTGGCTGCCGCGTTTTGCCAACAAATATGCAGTCAATTGTCCTACTCTCCTTCATCCTGCCTCAACCATTCCCCCTCTGCTCTTATCCCTACCTGACTGTACAGCGCCTTGGGACGTCCTCTCGACATGAAAGGCGCTATATGAATGTAAATTTTGATTGATTGATCTGATTGCAATTTTTAGAAAGAGGAAAGGCAGTGGTAGATTGTGCCTATTGGACCCATCACTGAGACAATGAGAAAGGAAAATGTATGCGCATCACAACTACATTTAAATCGATGGGTTAAAAAGGCATGGCGTCTCGCTTCCTTTGTGTTGCTTTTAAGATAGGCATATCTAATTGCAGTTAACTAATTTTGTTAGTTTCCAGTAAAAATCGTTTGCATTATGTAAAATAATCATCTATAATTTAGAGGTTTTATTTTTATAATGGAGGCACTGCCTACCCTGACTGCACGTCCATGGTTATTTGTGTGCCTGTGATTGTGTGCATGTGTGAGCTCTATAATTGTGTATCTATTTATGTTTTGATGTGTGTCTCTGTCTTTCTGTGTATCTGTCTGTTTTGTGTTTGTGTGTCTGCGCATGTCCAGAATTCTTGAGGTGAGGAGCTTTATGGTTTAGTATCCTTAGAACTAAAACCATGTGGGCAAAACAAATGCCCCAGAATAAAATCTACGGAGCTTCAGTCCTGAATTAGAGTGTGTCAGCTCAGACACTGCAGGGCGTGTACTATAATAATAATAATAGTAATAATGCTTACAATTAATATAGTTCTTTTCACGTATTTTACACTATGTTCCAAAGCGCTTCACGGAATATACTGTAAAGTAAATTGGCTGTCTAGTTGTCTAAATGCAGCAGCCAATTGCGCACATTAGCGTCCCACAAACAGTCGAGGATTCAATTTACCAATGTCTTATTTTTTGAGGGATTATTATTAGGTATGTGGAGTAAGGAAACTTGCCCAATGTCTCGCCCTGACTTGCCTGAAATCGAACACAATCTGAAGCTTGTAAGGTGAGTGGTCTAACCACTGAGCTACAGGACTCCACTCAGTGGGTTACAGCTCAGTGGTTAGAGCCCTCGCCTCACAAGCCAGAGACCTTCTTTAGATTCCCATTGAGGGTGAAATCTTAGCCAAGTTTACTTACTCCACACGCCTCTGTTTACCAGCAGACAGTTGGAACACAGTTGCTGGTGGATTCACAGATCACTTTACCAGGGGTAGTAATCGATTCAAACTATAATTTTATGCCATCAAATTTACAGTCAATTCACTGGTGACATTACCCTGTAAAACGCTTTGGGACACCTGAAAGAAATGATAAGTTGCTATATCAATGCCAGAATTATTATTAGATGATATATTATATACATATTTTAGGAAACCCTCTGAAACCCCTCGCTGGAGACAGAGACTGTCTGCGGATCATTTCCATCTCTGTATCCGCTTGTAGCTTCAAACGCCTCTTCCTTCCCTGGGAGACGCCAGTAGTGAGATACAGAGGGTTATACACACTGTGGTTACTCTGATCTTGTCATGTCTCTGTGTCTCTGATCTCCAGGTTGGGCACTGAGAGACTGACAGCTGATTGTGTCGAGGATCTGATCTCCACTCTCAGTACAAGCCGCTCACTAACACAGCTGGAGCTGAGTCGTATTCAACTGAGAGATTCCGGAGTGAAGCGACTGTGTGAGACTCTGAGGAAAAAAGAGTGTAAAATACAGATACAGGGGTAAGTAGCAGACTGTGTCTCCATAGATTGTGCGTGTATGAGAGAGAGAAAGAGAGAGAGAGATAGAGAAATAGAGACTGCAAGAGAGTGGAAGAGGGAGAGAGGGAGACTGAGAGGGAGACTGTGAACGAGAAGGGAAGAGATAGATAGAATCAGTGATGAGATAGAGACAAATATAGAATTCGAGTGAGACAGAGTTACTGAGTGAGACAGATAAACTGAGGAAAGTCTAACAGAGAGAGAGAGAGTGGGAGATAAATAGTCTGAGAGACAGGTAATGAGAGACAGAGCGAGACTGAGAATGAGAGTGTGAGCGAAATAGAGAGAGAGAGACAGACACACAGAGAGAAACTGATTCAGA
>JAAILG010010733.1:0-23976 GCA_012026655.1 Hydrolagus affinis
TTCACGGTTGTTTGCGGATATTTCTGAGTGCCATTTGGCTGTTCTATTTTCCCATAAATAATCAGTCACTAACTGTACATTGTCAAATGATTACCCTTGAAGTGCTTTGAGATGTTTTGATCTTACAAGTGTAAATTCAAATGCAAGGCCTTTTTGTTTTTGTTATACAGTACCTGTATTATAAGGATTGTTATTATATAGAGTGGTACCTTTCACATGAAAGAATGTCTCAAATGTTTAACAAATGCAATGGTGGTCCCCCAAAAAGAGTAATGAGAGGTTTGCAGAAAAGTGGTGTTCAAAATCCTACTCCGCTTGCACTGTTTTTATAGACTTCTGCTAGTGAAACCACCTGCAGGGCAATTTGACTAGCAGAAGGGATTAAGTTATTAAACCTATAACAGCCACTAACAGCCTACCTCCCACGCCCCCAGCCCACTTACACACATCCTTCTTCCACTTCTTAGGCTGATACTGCAGTGGGATTACAACAACAACAACAAAATGACACTTGTATAGCGCTTTCCACGTCAGGAGGACATTCCAAGGTGCTGGATGACAAATTTCTTGTACCATGTCTCCTTTCTCATAACTGTTTAAATCTCTGTGTAAAAGCACAGATGTGAATTACATGCAAACACATCTGTGTGTGTGTGTTTTTTTTAAAAAACTTCTAAGAGTTACAGAAGAGTCTAATCACTTATTGGTAGTGATTCCATCCATATACAGTTCCAGGTCCCCCTTAAGCATTCTCTATCGGTTTTACATGTTGTACGTCAGGTTCAGTTGTGACACCCATGCAGTCAAGTGATTGCCAACACTCACTGGAGCTCAGTGTTTAGAGCACTCGACTTACAAGTGTGAGACCTGTGTTTGAATCCAAGCAGGTCAGGGCGAAACCTTGGGCAAGATTCCTTACTCCACATGCCTAATAATAATTCCTCAAAAAACTCCAATAATAAATGGGTCATTTCAATCCACGATTGTTTGTGGGACACTGCTGTGCGCAATTGGCTGTTGCGTTTTTTCCACATATTTACAGTCAATTCACTTCATACTATATTCTGTGAAGCGATTGAGACAACTAGAAGACGTGTAAAGCTCTATATCAAATGCAAGGATTATTATTATTAGACCAGGAGCAGCCAGATGAACCCCACTGGTCAGATAGGAAAAGAGAATTCAGATGCAAATTTGATTTAAAGAAACAATTGATGATTTTGGGATTGGCCCACCCATAAGCGCTCCACACTAACCCACATGAAGGGCACTATATAAATGTAAGCTTTCGTTATTATTTTTTTAAGGAATTATTACCCCTAGAAAAGATATGTCTCAGATGTTCAATGTGAGCCAGTAATCCTTAAATGATGCTGAATGCTTGTGTCTATATAGCTGCAGGTTCATAAACACCCCTGTTTGGCTCAATAACTGCAACTTTGGAGTGCAATTGCTTTAATGAATTGGAGGAAGGGGTTGCCACAATTGGCTGTTAAACAGTGAGACACCAGAATTCCACCCAGTCTTAGTCTGAAAGACAATTTTGTTCTTAAAAGTAATTTTGAAAGATTCTTCACTTCAGTCATAATTTGGAAGCTGCTTGTCTGCATTTCTGAAAACCTTTTCTTCCCAATTGAGGTTGAATTGAAAAATATTCCACAATTCTGCATTCAAAATTTACCATTTGATCTTAAATTTTAAGACAAGGTGTAACTTAAGATGACAGGCTAATATTTGGCGAAATTTGAGGCCTGTGCAGGAATATACCACATCACATTGCCCTCTCTCAATGCTTCAACATAAGAATAGGGAATTGCTTACCTCTCATAATGGTAAACTTCTTGATGGTGTCCCCATGTTTCACATCAATAATTTTCATTTCCTCCATGACAACGCCAAGCTTACTTACTTCATCAGTCAGCGTTGTGCTCAGCAGATTATAGCGCTGCCTCAGGCTTTCAACAGTGCTCTGCATCAACAACAGGGAATTGTTGAGATAATAAAGCTCTTCTGAATGAGCACCAAGCCCATTGGAGCAAGATCCCCTCACGTCGCTGATGTAATTTATCATGCTGTGTACGTGACTGTTTGTGGCGTTTATGTTAGCCAAAATGGTGCTAATTTCAGTTTCATGGGAAACCATTCGGCCATTGATGGTTTCCAGCCTTTCAGCCGTCCTATTTTCATAATATTTTGCGTGGTAAAGAATATCCTGAATATTTTCTTCATGGTCTTCCAGAAAGTCGGATATATTTTCAAACTGTTCATGCAAGGTGAGTATTTGTAAGCTTAAGTAGTGCATGGCCTCAGAATTTTGCGAGATCTTCTGAAGGGTGTAGGCCACACTGTTCTGGATCTTTTTCACCATATCATTTGTCTTGCTGACAGAAGCCTTTATAACTCCAAACACTCTGGTGGAGTTCAGCCAATCGGTCGTAACCTTCTGCAAAATCAAGGTTTCCTCGTCTGTTTTTCGCTTGATTTCCTCCAGCCACAATGAGTTCTGTTTGGTGGAGAAGTTAACCTGTTGCATCCCAATCCTTATCTCATACTGGTCCTGGGCCAATCTCCTCAGGAACGTGTCCAGGTCCTTTACAAGTGCTTGCAAGCCATCTATCTGGATCGAAAAATTCTCCAAGGTTTGGTTGATTTGCTTGACAGATGTTGAATAATTGGTAACTTCCTTGTTAATTTTCTTGTTATCCATTGAAAGTGTTACATGGTTCTGCAGTGATTCATCCAGCATGGGCTCCTGTGCCAGTATTAATTGCTGAATCTGTTCAAACTCTTTCTGCAGCTCAGCTACCTCTTGCCCGAAATGGTGTACATCCCGACATAAAGAGCAGTTCTTGCTTAGGGATCTTTGATCTGAAGGGGAAAATGGCAGATTGCAGATTTAGTTACTTTTTTTCAATGGCTAAAGTAAAGAGATTGGGTATTTTATTGTTGTAAAGTGCTATTTTGTGGATTCTTCCCCTCTATTTTCATAAGGTAGTTTTAGAAATTATGTAATTACAAATAAAATGGAACACTTTTGAAGTGTGCTAGTGCCACACTGATTCTTAGATCACTCAGCCTAGCCTAGTGGGGTGTGAGCCTGCAAACTAAGAGCCAATGGACTATTTGATCATGGAGGTGGGATGGGGAGAAAACATGGGGAGTGATAACACATAGAATCACACAGAATTACATAGATTCAGTTCACCCAGTGGCCTGGCCCCATAGGCTGATTGTACCATCTATTGATAATTTTGCAGGTTTGTTCTCTATCTAGAGAATATAGTTGCTCATAACGTCTTCTGCTTCATTGTTTAAATAATTGGCAATAGTTTGCTGAAGATTTTATAACTTGGTCTTCATTTGGGCACCAGTCTTTCCTTTGCATAATTTATCATGTGAAAAAGTAACTTGCTTGTAAGTGTTTCCGGATGACTTTTAGAGGAATAAAAAAGCCGAATGCCTTCTTTAAAAAAGAAAGGCAATACTAAGTCTCTGAGTTAATATACAGTAATTATTTGCAAAACAATTTGCATCATTTAAGAGGTACAAAGAAAATTTCTTCTTTGCAAATATTAACAACAACAACTTGGATTTACATAGCGCTCTCCACGCAACCTATTGTTCACCCACAATCTGTTTTTGACTTAAGATTTTCTGTTTTTGTAGCATTTTTGTTCATCGTTCCCTTTCCCACCTCAGGTGCCAAGTTATATCAAATGCAAGGTCATCATTATAGTGAGATGCTTCACCTGGGATCTACCCATGATTGATAATGTGGCAGATCTGTTCTCTAAATGGTTAGTTAAAACGGATACAGAATCTCTTTAATTATTTGTCCAGATGGATAAATATAACGAGTAATCTCAGTTGTGAGCTGAGGTTGTACTTTTTGACTCGTGCATCAGTTAGTCATGGATTTATTGCCTCAAAGACCTTTTATTTTGACAAGCCACAACATGCAATGCTGAATATATGAATAATTAAGATCCCCCCTCACTACCCCCAGCAACCATGTGATAGGCTCAGATACCTAACGTCATGTTCCAAAAAGGGGCAGATCAAAGAGAAATAAATTGAACTATGAGGTTATATTTATGCATACTGATGCCTTTGCTTCAGGTCATGAAGTTAATATAAAATGGTTTAACTAAACTAGTGTGTACCTCACATTCTGTGGAATCCACAAGGCCTTTAGAAGTAGGCTGCACAGCTCAATGTGTCACACCCTATACCAAGGGGTGACAAGGACTTTGAATTCTCTGAAGGAATTCTATCCTCAACCAAATCTCACCTATAACTGGCGTATTATGGGAAGGAGTGAGCTCCCAGCTGCAGCTATGCTTTCAGCCCAATGTTGGTTGAGATCAGTATAACAGTACTTCCGATCCAAGGATTTTGATCTGCTTTCACAAAGAGGAAGCAGAGAATACTTGAATCGGAGCTACCTAGAGCACTTAATCACTAGGCTCAAGCCAGGCTTGCCTTATCAGAGAGGCAATCCGGTCATCTGACTTGCTTGGGTCCAGCGCCTTGGGACGTCCTCCTGACGTGAAAGACGCTATACAAGTGTAATGTTGTTGTTGTTGTTGTTATAGTGGTAATGAAGACATGGTTCAGGTCTGCATTGTCCTTTGACAATTTGGGGCCTAGAAGACTTTGAGGGGGATTGGAGCTTGTCTGCGGGGACAACCCTCATTCCCAAAGTGGATGCCTGGTGTGAGAGGACACAAGCAAGTACAGTGTAACTCATAGTTCAGAAAAGCACTGCCAAAATCTTGCTGCTTTGCAGCACAAATTACACAGACCTTATTGTGTTTGTTTTTTCCATGTAAAAGACTAGCCAGCAAACGAATGATCTTACTCAAGAAGAGTTAGTGAACAGGATTTTGTTTGCTAATAACAGCAGGCACCTCCTGTGCTGTTTTATTTAGCATATGCAAAGTCAACTGCAACATTGCGTTGCTATTTCACATACTGTATATCAACTCTGAGTTGCCTTTCATGTCAGGAGAACGTCTCAAAGTGCTTCACGGGATGTAATTTAAAGTAGAGTAACTTTGTATTTTGTAGGTCAAACTTGGTAGCTATATGCATACTGTAATGCCCTAAATTGCCATGAAATGAATGACTAATCTTCTCCTGATGATTATTGGCCAGGATACAATTCTCTCTGTGAATATTGCCATAAGGTCCACAGCATAATGGTTAGCGAGAAGATTCAAATCCCAGGCAGATCAAAACCTTAGGCAAGTTTCCTTACTCCACACATCTCTGTTTACCTGGTATTAAGTAAGAATTAAGTAAGAACCCAGGTATTAGTCTGGTAGATTGCTTTCCTGATGCAATAAACACTTTCCATAAAAAATATGGTCACTTAATCTACCACTGCTAGAACACTACTGTGTTCAATTGGCTGCTGTCCTTCATCCACAAAATACACAGTCAGTTGAATTTACAATATGTAAATTCTGTGAAGCGCTTTGAGACATCTCAACAATGTGATAAGGCGCTATGTCAAAGGCAAGGATTATTATTATGAGATCTTTAACATCCACCTGAACAGACAGACAAGAACTAGGCTTACCAAATTATCCAAAGCACAATACCTCCCACAATAGAACTCCCCCAGGACTGCACTGAAGTATCACTTTATACTATAGAGTACTGACGTGTGGCTTGGATCCACAACGATCTTACTTTTTTTTCTGGTCAGCCAGGTGTTTGATACATACAGCATATAGAAACCCATCGCCATGCTTTAGTGTAATGAAAACAAACTGAGAATTACATGCATCCCACTACACATGGAAAGTCCAGAGATAGATTATTGGAATGGAACGCATACTCTCTCTAGATCGACTCATCCTGCTTATCCAATTACATAAAGAATTAGACCCAGGCTGGCAAGAAAAAAAATGGATGTTGGTCACAAACATCAAAATGCACAAACACAAAATACAATGGATTGTACTGTAACAACAACAAAATGACACTTGTCTAGCACTTTTCATGTCAGGAGGATGTCCCAAGGTGCTGGACAATCAGTATTTCAGACCAAGCTGGGGTTGGGATTGAGGAAGTTGGAGAGAAAAGAGGGGATTGGGATGACCGATGAGACCTGCGATGAGGAGGGTCTTAAGATGGGACTTGAAGGAGGCCAGGGAGGGGGATAGGCGGAGGCACTGCGGGATGGAATTTCAGAGTTTAGGGGGAGTGTGGTTGAAGGCTCGTCAACCGATGGTGGGTCGGGGACATGGAGCAGCACGGAGTCTGCTGAGCGGTAAGAGCAGGCAGATTTGTAGTGGGTTAGGAGGTTGCAAAGATAGGGATGGGGCAAGGTCGTGGAGGGCTTTGAAGGTGACTAACAAAAAAAAACTTCCAACAAACTCACCTAGTTCTTTAATGATTGTCTGAACAGAGCTCATCTTTGTCTCGTAGTTTGATTGGGTGACAGTGATGTTTTCACTTATGGAGTCAACCTTCCTGAACACTGTAACAATACAAAATTCTGTTATTAGTCTACAACAACTTGCATTTATATAGCATTCTTTATGTATAATAATGTCTTGGGTGGATGCCAAGTAAGGGAGAAGTCGGTGATAGAGGTGACCTCAGAAAAGGTTGAATAGCTGGGTTTTATTATTGGAATTAAAGGGAGATAAAGAGGAGGTGAAGCAAAGGAGTAGAGATAGGGAAGTTAGATGAAGATCAGAGAAACCTCTTTGGTTGGCCAACCAAATATATTTTTCGTTATTAAATATCGCATTTCAGTATCTACTGGAAACAAGGTATTGATTTAACACAGACTTGCCTGGACTGGCACCCTACAGTGAGCTACTTCCTGAACACATCCTGCGTCCAAAAATGGTCTGCAGGCCATGGGTTGCTAACTGCTGGTGTAGAGGTTAGGAGTGCAGTGACTGGTGGGTGGGAAGGTCAGGGGACACATAGATGAAGAAGACCTTTCAGTTTACTCATTTTCATAATTCCTGAAAACCCAGTGAACCATCTGCCCATAACATCATCAAACTGTTTCTTACATTACTTTAATGTCCTGGGCTCTATCTTATGCCAGAATTTTCAAGTCTTTCTCAGCTGTGAAATAACGCAAAAGGAAATTGTTGGCTGTACATCCAAATCAGAAGCTGTGATCGTAGCCAGTGTTTTTCTCTTGGGCCTTTTCTTGATTTAAGAGAAGGCCTGAATAATTCAATAAAATCACAAAATGAAATAATGGTTGCTAAACAACCTTTAGGATCATACTAATCATCCTTGCATTTAATAAAGCATATTATCACACTGACACATCTCAAAACACTTCACAGTAACTACTCTTAATGTGTTTCAATGTGTATTTGTTCACGTATACAGCAGACAATTTGCACACTGCAATGTTTCACAAATATCAGGGGAAGTGAATGATGAGTTAACTGGAGAATTGTTGATCAGTCAAGAGAAGACACTCATTCTCTTTCCATCTCTTTTACTCATAGTCCTGTTTTTTCATGGACTGTTTGGGCCAAATTGCTTGTTTGTACACAATATCCATGTCATCATCCTATTGTATAATGTCGTGGATTCTTCTGCATTTAGAAGAAGGGACCTTAGTTTAATGTCTTCATCTGAAAGAACATGATTTTTCCCTTAATTGTTTTTTACGATTTCTCATTAAAGTTGTCTGTGAAACCTGCATTTTTAGCCACAAACAGCATTATTATCACAGCAATGACTTATCATTTGCAAACAATATCTTTTGAACCATAAAGTTCAAAGATTGCATATCTCACTGATGTAGGCTGACCTAATTGACTAAAAAATATTGAAATGCTTACTAGTATATTAATGGTGTTCACCACCAACAAAAATGAGCCCTTTTCACTGGTTTATCACACACTTCAGCCGTTTAGTTTGTCCCTGGTTAGTCCTTTTGCTATTAGCCAAACCCACATATTAGGGTGTGAATTTTAACTTGGGTTTTTGTGCGAATGTTTTTATATGCTTTTATCTGGAGTTCAATATGCTGTCAGAATTAATTAGTTTTAAAAAAACCATTTTTCTGTTTGTCTCAACAACAACAAAATTACACTTGTATAGTGCCTTTCACGTCAGGAGGAATTCCCGATATACGTCTCAATATACACAGACACAGACTAGAAATGTCCCACGAAAGAAAAACAAAATGAGCAGGCAAAGCAAGACAGTTGAGAACCAGCTTACCTACTGATGCAAGTACAGCAACAGCAATGATGAGACAACTAAAGAATATGTAGAGCACTTTTACAGCTAAATTCAAGGACCATGCATTGTGGCATCTGCAGCACCCATGTCTCGATGTCCTCTCTGCTTCATTACAAAACAAAATAAAATCTGTAAGTTAAGATGACAAAGATTTACAGATTACTACAATCATTTCTAGCATTCATTCCTTATAATTTTTTGATTTTTAATAATGAAATACATTTTGTGCAACATTATCAACATTATCTTGTGGGCATGGGGGCAAGGCAGGTAAATGGGACTGAAAGGGTCACTGAATGGAAACAAATAAGCTAAAATGACTTTTTCACCTATACCTCTCTGTGGTTTTATTTTACCCTTTCTTTTATTAGTATGGGATTATGGTAAAACTTTTACTAGTAATAAATTGGAGTCTGTAGTTTAGTGGTTAGAGCACTCACCTCGCAAGTAAGAGACCAGGATTAGATTCCCAGCAGGACAAAATGTTGGACAAGCTCCTTACTCTACATACCTCTGTTTACCTAGCAGTAAGTAGGAAGCCGATTGGCAAATCACATTGTCTGGGGTAATAATTCCTTAAAAAAAAATGGGGTCACTCAATACACGACTGTTTGTGGAACACTGCTGTGTGCAATTGATTGCTGTGTTTCACCCACAAAATATACAATTCACTTTACAATATATTCTGTGAAGTGCTTTGAGACATCCCAAAGATGTGATAAGGTGCTATATCAAATGCAAGGATATTATTAAGAATAATTAATTATCCTTACATTTGATATACGCCTTATCACAGCACTGAGAAAACTCAAAGCACTTCAAAGCATTTTATTGTGAAACGTGGTGACTGTTTATTTGTAGGCAAAAACAGCAGCGAAAAAAATCTGCCTGTACACGAAAATTGGTACAGGAAAGTGTGCTATGCATGCAATGTGTGCACAGCAATATTCCACAAACAGCCATGAAGTGATTAGCAAGTTTATTTGGCTGATTGTTGGCTAGGACACTGGGAGAAACTCACTTCTTTATTTGAATAATGCCACAGGATCTTTGATGTTCACCTGGTTTAACATCTCATCTGAAGTACGGCACCTCGAACAAGCACTGTACTGGAGTGTCAGCATAGACAATGTGAATTCATAGTCCCCAAATGGGGCTTAAACCTACACGCTTGCTACTCAGAGGCAATAACAATTGAGCAAAGCCTTGCATCTAACGCTGCCAGTTGTAGCATACCTCACTATACCAACAACAAAATTGCACTTGTATAGCGCTTTTCACGTCAGGAAGACGTCCCAAGGCGATGGAACCCCAACTAAGATCAACCAACTCATTGTGAACCAGGATCAATTCAATCTGAGTTCACTACCACACAAAGCCTTCATCAAACCTCTCTTGTGATCTTGTGTACATGAAAAATATAACTTTATTTTCTCCTTTCATTACACACACCACCTACTGGTACTGATCAGAATACAATTCACCTGTTCAAACAGAGGTTGATTAACACAAAATCTTGTATATATTACACAAAAAAATCTGCCTGTACACAAAAATTTGTGCATGCAACTTGTGTTTTTCCATATCCACAATGGTGCCATTCCCAATTAGTGCAGATGTTCAGCTTTCCACTGCAATATGTTTAACATGGTCACAGATGCTACAACAGCAGTATAGATTGAAGCTTAGAAAGGTGAGGTGGAGATAGACTATATCAGCAAATTAGGGGAATCCAGATAGCTATCTGACAAAGAAATTAATTGAAGGGTATAAAGAGGCTGCTTCCACTGCTTCTACTGGTTGGTGAGACCGTAACTTGGATACACATATAAGATTAAGAGACGAGGGGATAAAAAAGAGAATTTAGGATGAATTACTTGATGCAGAGGGTACGTGGTATGTGGAGTTTGTGGAACTCGTTGTCTGAAGCAGTGGTTGAATCAGATTGTATCTGGTCAAGGTCACACATGACATCCTGACCATCTGCGACCAGTTCTGCTCCCTCTGCCTCCTCGATCTATCCGCCACCTTTGACACCGTAGACCACGCATTCATCACATCTAGGCTCATCAGCCTTACTAGCTCCTCCCTTCACAAGCTGCAGAGTATTCAGAACTCTGCAGCTCGTGTACTGTCTAGCACTAGGCTCCGCGACCACAACACTCCCACCGTCGCCGTCTCCACTGGCTCCCCAATTCCAAGGGGGTCGAATTCAAGACTCTCGTCCTCACTTTCAAGGCCGATTGCCTCCGCCTATCTCTCCGACCTACTGTCTCTCTTTCAGCCTGCCTGTCCCTTCCGTTCAGTGGGTTGCGGCCGCTGACTTGATCCCGGGATCCGTTATTGTGAAGCGCTCTGAGACGCCGTCCGGCGTGAAGGGTGCTATATAAATCAAAGTTGTTGTTGTTGTGGCCTGCTCCACGTCCCCCGCCCGAACTGCCCTACCATTGGTGGCCAGGCTTTCAGCCTCTCTGCCCCAACACTCTGGAACTCCATCCACAATCCCTTCACCTCGCCTCCTCCCTTTCCTCCTTCAAGGCCAGTCTCAAGACCTTCCTCTTCAACCATGCCTTCTGTTCCCCTCCTAACTCTCCCCCCTCTCCTACTCTCCATTCCCCTATCCTGACAACCTCCCCTACCCCCTGCTCGGTGTCCTGACCTAACTGTTCAACGCCTTGGGACGTCCTCCTGACGTAAAAGGCACTATAAGTATAATTTTGTTGTTGTTGTTGTTGTTGTATTGTTTGACACCATGGACCACTCAATCCTCCTCCACCGCCTCTCCTCTCACCTCAACTTTCAAGGTTGTCCTTGTCTGGTTCAGATTGTATCTCTCACACCATCTCCACTTTGTCTCAGCCAGCAGTTTCTCTTCCAGCGCCTGCACCGTCTTGTGTAGTGTTCCTCAGGGCTCTGCCCTCAGTCCCCTCCTATTCAACCTTTACATACTTGGTGGCATCATTCACAGACATGGGGTAAATTTCCACATGTAAGCTGATACCCAACTCATGTTAGAGTTGGTGAAGAACTGGTTAAAATTAGTATAGACTGTTAAAAACAGAGAGTGGGCTAGAATGATGCTATGTGATGTTTTTGTATAACTGCTATATAAGATAAGGGAAGTTGCTGCACATAGTTTGAGTTGTCAAGGTCATCATTAGAAACTGGTTAGAACAGACTGCGATAAGAAGAGCTCGTTTGCGAAGAAAGGCAGAGTTGGGTGTAAAAGAGAATGTGAATAAGCACGAGAGTAGCATGAGATGTTCACGTGAACACCATGTGTCCAAGAAAGGATAAAAGGTGTTGAGACAAAGGAATAGGTCAGAGAGAGTTGGAGTAGGTGAGCGAGCGGAACGAAGGAAGAGGACTGACGGAAGAGACTGTCGCAGGTCAGTAACAAGCCACCCTTGATCGAAGGATTAAAACTAGGAACACTCAACTGAACGAAAGAACCACAACTGATGGTAGACTCGTGACGGATTAGAATCGGACTGAAAGAAGAGTACTGGTAGTATAAATTGTGAACTGTAGTAACTCGACATTGACTTGTTTGGTTATCAAAACGACATTGCGTAGTCATTGAATTGTCTTGTAACGGGCGTAGTGTATTGTTTGTGCCTTGTGGTCATTTTATATGCTTTAGTGTCAGCTCAATGAGTATACCTGAATAAAGAACCTGTTTTAAAAGAAATGAATCAGTAGTACCTGGTCAATCGGAGGCTGGCTGTAACCTAATTTTTGACTGGAGAAATTGATATTTTCAACCTGAGAATTTAATCTCTAACACTCATACAAAATTTTACAGCGCATGTACTCTCCCTCGCCAGGCTCTGTGACCCCATCACCCCACCCTCACCCAACTCTACTGGCTTCCCATTCCTCAAAGGATTGAATTCAAGATCCTTGTCCTCACTTTCAAGGCCCTCCACGGCTTCGCCCCTCCTACCTCTCTGACCTGCTGCATCCCTATCAACCTGCCCACTCCCCCCATTCAGCAGTCTCCGGCCCGCTTCATATCTCTTACCCGACCCACTATACCATTGGCGGCCAGGCTTTCAGCCTCTCTGCCCCTACGCTTTGGAACTCCATCCCACAATCCGTTCGCCTTGCTTACTCCCTTGCCTCCTTCAAGACCAGCTTCAAGACCCTCCTGTTCAACCATGCATTCAGTTGACATCCTACCTCTCTCTGTCATCCCAAACCTGCCACCCCTGGCCTCACCCATGCTGGGGTCCTGACCCCTGACAGTTCAGCACCTTGGGACATCCTCCCGATGTGAAAGGCACTTTCCAAATGTAATTTTGTTGTTGTATAGATCAGTGATGGTCACGCCATCAAGAAAGAGCTCCCTGAACATTCAGATGAGTCTGGGTAAGTCAGTGTCAATAGGCATAAATAAAAGAGTATTCAATGAAGAACTTTTCATGTGGTAAAGCGGAATAGAACAATATAGGCAGGAGTAAAGGAATAGGTGGAGACTCGTGTGTAATATAATCCCCAGCATGGTCTATTTGGGCCAAGTGGCCTGTTCTTGGGACATCCACTCGACGCGAAGGGCACTGTACAAAATGTTGTATATTTTTGTTGTTGTTGTTGTTTCGTGCTGTTCATTCTTTGTAAATCTTCATAAAGAGTAGTTGCTACTTGACTGTAATGTTGTAGCTCTTGTATTACTAGCGAAAATGCTTCTAAATACCTTCACAATAGCTTATAGTTAAAAGTTAAAGACTCACAATGCTTTCTGCACTATGATTTCACGCACAGTGAACAAATAGTGTCTCTTCGAAATGAACTGTTTTCCCCTTCAATATTTACCACAAAGCAGAGCCTAAATCCAGTGTATGACTGTGCTGTAGAATTTTCTTTTAAAAGCACACAATGTTCCACCGAAGTCAGTAGATTAGAAAGCACAGCTGCTTTCACTCTTGTTGAAATGAGCCTAGGCATCAAAGCATAATTCTATGTACTCCCCATATTCAGTAATTAGGCTTCTCCAAGGATCAGGTTAGCTATGAAGAGCTGAGGTTAAGTATTTAATGGAAGCAAAACCTGGTTTAATTTTTTTTAGTATAGTTCAGCCACAAAACTATATTTCTGAAATCTTTTGATGTAAGGAAGGTTTGTCTGGAAAATAAGTTTTACCAGCTGTTGGCAGGAACTGTTCTGACCTTCATCTACCTCAGGTGCTGACGTTTGGAGGCACTGGTTATCTCAGCCTGCTCGCTGTTTGGATTGGACTTCAGAGCAGACTGCATGGCAAGTTATAGCTTTTAGAAACCGCAGGAGTCAGTGCAGGCTACTTTGCAGCAAAACATCAACACCTTTATTATTTCATGAAAATATAAGGTAGGGTTAAATTAACCATTTCCTTTCCAGAAACAATTTATCTTCCATTATTCCCAATGGGCCCGATCTTACACTGAAAAAAATAATTAATAATAATCATCCTTGTATTTGATATAGCACTTTTCACGTCTTCTAGACGTCTCAAAGCACTTCACAGAACATACAGTAAAGTGAATTGACTGTATATTTGTGGGTGAAACGCGGCAGCCAATTGTGCACAGCAGTGTCCCACAATCAGTCATGGATTGAAATGACCAATATTATTATTGTGTTTTTTGGGGGGAGGGATCAGGCGTGTGGAGTAAGGAAACTTGCCCAAGGTTTTGCTCTGACCTGTGTGGATTCAAACACAAGTCTTATGCTTGTAAGGCGAGTGCTCTAACCACTGAGCTACAAGACTCCATCGTTTTCATTAAATATTTATCGTGTGGAAATCCCATTAGAAAGACTTAGCGGGGGAAAAAAAATCACTTATTTTAGCAATGAGCATACATTAGGTTCCCAATGTGACTTAAAGGAGTATTTGGTTTATTTAACTTTTTTTGTGGATGGGAAAGAGTTACACAACTACCTGCTTGTGTGGCTAGAGGTATTGGTTAAGAATGTAAGTACCACAATATATGATGCATAACTTCCAGTACATTGTAAACCTTAGGACTGGGCAACATATAACTGCTGTCCTGCCAACATGAAACTGGCAAGATTAAAATAAAAAAACTGGAAATCTGAAATAAAAACACAAGCTGCTGAATAGACACAAAAGGCCAATAGGTATTGCAACTTGCCTTTATATAATACAGGTTAGCACCCCAGAGAGAGAAAGGTGCATATGTTATGTGTGACTATCAGAACAAGGTGCCCAATTCTGTGAAAGGTCATGGATGAATTGATAACTGATACTTCTCTTTCAGGTTACAATTGACCTGCTATAAATTTCCATTCAATGGAAGTTCCAGATTTGACCTCACACCAGTGTAACCACTAGTCTTTCTGGGCGAGGCTAAACTTGGATATGGATCTGGACCTGTTACCAACACTGTATCAAACCACTTTAGCGCGTGAATGTGCAGTCTTTCATTGAGTACTATTCATCACAAGTTCTCAAAGTTGTTTGGATGAATAAGGCCCTTCAGTCCATTTAATCTCATATATTCAGAACACCCATCCTACTGTCTCTCCATCATCAGTTAAATGAGTTTAGTGACCTGGTCTCCACCACGTTTTTCACACTTTGTTTCAGTTGTTGATTGCCCTTTGTATATATAAGATCTGTCCTGAAAATATCCTTTACGACTCTAATCTTACGTCCAGTTATCCAGTTAACTATGCATTCTGGCAGATTTTAGAAAAACAGTGCAATTTGTCTAGTTAGTTGATGCTAGCAACACAGCTTTCAATAGAGAGGTGCACTACTATACAGGTGTTTTTGTGCGGTCTCAACTTTGTGATCTGGATTTGACACAAACTAAAATGAGAAGATAGTTCACAACACCAATACACAAAATTACAGAAATAAGTTGACAACAACTTATTTAATTTTGCTGTACTGCTGAGCAAGCTTAACATGCTGTTTCCAATGCCAATACAAGAAATTGATGATACTGAATCTATTAATTAAAAGTAATTTTTTTTTACAAACCAGTTTGTTCACATCTGAAGGAATGCATCTCCTCTTCCTCTCCCATGAAGTCGTCCTCTGAAAAACAAACCACATCACTGTTTAGTTCTAGAAGAATTAGTGAGCTGATATATTTGTGCCAGTGACAGTATTGCAAATGGAACATACATGGATAAGAACAGATAGTTTTACAAACACAAAGCCAGTGTAAAATCGGATGCAGGGAACACTATTTTCCATGTTTACTTACCACAGTGGGTCTCCACTGGTAGGTGGATCCTAGGATTAGTTTTTCTTTTTGCTGAGAGACAGACAAATTGACAGATCTTTGGGAGTAGAGGTATTAAAAAATTGTACATTTTTAATGAATTGAGTCAATGGGCTGAATAGCCTGCATCTGTTCCCATTTTCATATATTTCTTTGATTCTCAACATACTCAGACAGAAACTTATGACCACCAGTGGAAAGGTATCTGTCAAGATTCCCTCCGTGGTAGAGATGGTTGTTGGGATTCCCTCCTCACTGGTGTATGATTATCGTCATACAAATTTTTTTATTTAAAAAAAATCCTTTGCTTCCAAGTGTTCTTCCATGACAAAATTCCCACTGCTGTTAAATAGGATGTAGTTACAATTGGCAGTTGATGATGACAACAACAACATTACATTTATAGAGCACCTTTCACGTTGGGAGGATGTGAGAAATGACAAAGGTTTCCTATGGAGAAGGTTATTTTGTAGAAATCCCTGCTTAGCACATTAAGACTAAGAAGACATAGATGTTTATGTAATCAGTAAGCTATATGTTGAGTAATGTGTGGTGTATCCTGAATGAAAAGTATATCATCTACTTAGCAAACCTAGC
Organism: Hydrolagus affinis; assembly: GCA_012026655.1. Classification (NCBI taxonomy): domain Eukaryota; kingdom Metazoa; phylum Chordata; class Chondrichthyes; order Chimaeriformes; family Chimaeridae; genus Hydrolagus; species Hydrolagus affinis. Next base: position 16,068 of record JAAILG010010733.1, read on the forward strand.
ATATCTTTGTATACATACAATGCTTTAAGTTTAATGTGCCCTTCACTCGAAGTTGCAGAATGGCGTTAGCCACTATCCCCCATGTCTCTGGAACTCACTCCCTTCACTTTGCCCCTCTCCTATTTTCTATTTTTAGGTCGCGCCTAAAGACTTTGTCTTTCGACTGCACTTTTGGTCACCTTTTTCCCCCTCCCACTGGCTCGGCCTGGAATCCGTTTTTGTGAAGCATTCTGAGACGCCGTCTGGCATGGAGAACACTATATAAATCCAACTTGTTGTTGTCGTTGTCCAAGGTGCTCTCATAGAATCATAGAATTATACGGCACAAAAGGAAGCCATTCGGCCCATCTAGTCTGTGCTGGCTCTTTGAACAGAGCAACTCAATCCCACTGCCCAGCTTTCTCCCCATAACCTAACAGACCTGCTCTTCCTAAATAAAGATTTAATTCCCTTTTAAAAGCTGTTATGGAATCTGCCTCCACCACTTTTTCAGACAATGCATTCCAGATTCGAACAACCCACTGAGTGAAAAAATTTCTCCTCAGTTCCCCTCTGCTTCGTTTTGAAACTATTTTAAATCTGTGACCACGAGTCACTGATTCGCCCACCAGTGTTCTGGAGCTAGATATTCTATTACATTTGTTTAAGATTGAGGTAGCAATCTGTTTATCTTTTGTAAGGGGTAAAAATGTTAAGCACTTTTGTAAATGGTTCTTATGTTAAATTTTGGAGTTAATGGGTTTTATGGTCTTGTCCTGGGAGTTTTTAGGTCTGAACAATAGTGAAGAACTGGTAAAATAGTCACATGGGACATTAATAATAATACTTGCATTTGATAAAGCACTTTTCACATTTTATCGACGTCCCAAAGCGCTTCACAGAATATTCTGTAAAGTGAATTGACTGTATATTTGTGGGCGAATCACTGCAGCTTAGGGTATAAAAAGGAGGGAGTGGAGTTATATGAGGGGTTTGAGGTTTGGAGTTTTAATTAACACGTAACTCTAATGTTACCAGTCCTAAAACTCAGAATTTCAGGGATTTTGAGGAGATGTAAATTTGGGGTAAATTTATTTTATTTACCACTGGTGGTCCAAGTATTGGGGCTCAGTGGTTAGATATCTTAAGGGATATTGTACCTTGTTAAAGTTATATCGATAATATTATCAATGTGTTAGATGATGATTATGTGCTTGGTGTAATTTGCAAGATTGCTCTGACCATATGAACCCCAAACAGTAATTCAGTGAGGGGAGGATACAGATACACCTTTCCCTCCCTCTCTCCCCTTACCCTCTTTCCCCCTTTCTCCCCATTTCTGTGACTGTTTTTGGGACACTGCTGTGCGCAATTTGGCTGCTGCGTTTCTCCCACAAATATGCAGTCGGTTTTCCTGCTCTCTTTCCTCCTACCCCGACCCCTCTCACCCTGCTCTTGTCCCTACCTGACTGTACAGCGCCTTGGGACGTCTTCTCGATCTGAAAGGCGCTATATAAATGTGCGTTTTGATTGGTAACAACAACACAACAACTTTGATTTATATAGCGCCCTCCATCTGGACGGCGTCTCAAGAGTGCTTGATTGATTGATTGGTTGGTCGGTCGGTCGGTCGGTCGGTTGGTCGGTCGGTCGGTCGGTCGGTCGGTCGGTCGATTGATTGAGAGTGCACCTGGAAGGAGCGCGTAATTCTCTCCCAGAGATAAGGATCTCGTGACAGTGGTGCAAGTCAAAGTCGAAATTAATGGTTACTTAAATTAAAGAAAAGTCTTCGGAATGGAACAGTACTCGTGATATTCTGACTAATGAAAATACTATCACACTACTAATTCCACCTGTTGAAATAACAAAAAAGAGGGTAAAATATGCAGTGCTTTCTGCTAAGATTCATTCATGAGGACTCCAAATAGTAATCAGAAGCACTTTGGGAAAAAGATTACATTGGAGTAGAGTTTCTGTCAGTTGATGATTCCTTATTATCCAGGAACTCACTAAAAATCATGGACATAATAATAATCCTTGCATTTGATATAGCGCTTTTCATATCTTCTAGATGTCTCAAAGCGCTTCACAGAATATACTTTATAGTGAATTCACTGTATATTTGTGGGCAAAACACGGCAGCCATATTGCGCACAGCATTGTCCCACAAACAGTCGTGAATTGTGTGACCGAATTTTTAATTTTCTGGGGGAGGGATTATTATTAGTCGTGTGGAGTATGGAAACTTGCCCAAAGTTTCACCCTGCCAGGGATTTGAACCCAGTTCTCTTGCTTGTAAGGCGAGTGCTCTAATCACTGAGCTACAGGTCTTCATATTAGACTCTGAGCAGTGTTCTATGGTGACATGGTGACTGAGCAGTGACATACTGTTCTACATATAAGTCAATGGTTGACAACAATGAACCATGAAATGTAGAGAACATGCTTATGGGGTTATCCTTTTGGTTTGGAATTTCAGAAAAGCATTTGACACCTGGGTTCTGTATCAAAAAACACAAGTGAGAAAGGGCACAGAATCAGATTCAAAATGAGCAGAAACAGTGGGCAGCCAAGCTCTATTTTAAAATTATTTTGATCATAAAACTGCATTTGTGCTACAGCTGAAATGCTTTGTTTCTCTTTCATTGAGTCGCTTTGAGTTGCTCGAGAAGCAAGAAAAACAAGTCAATGTTTCAAACCAATCTAAATTGAACTAAAGACTCCCTCTCGTTTAAACCACTGGCAAATCTTACGAACAGTTCTCAATTTCCTCTGTATAATGAGGAACATGGCAACTGGCAGCGTTTTGTTCTAAACTTAGCAGAACCTGGGTTTTAGGTTGAAGCACTAAATGAAACCAGAGGCTTGGCTCATTCAGGTTCATCTCGATTTCAAACACATCTGGATCCTCATCTCAAACCAGGTGAGTGAAAGCTTAGCATGCAGCTGGAATTGCTTCAAAATGTTTGTGGTCACCCTCTCTTACCAAAAAGTAAATACTGTACACAAAGAGGGCAATAGCTCATGCATGGCATGTAAGAGGAATTGATGTACTGCATCATAACAAACCCACTGCTGACTTTTTATGTACAGAACCATTGTTCTATTCATGTAAGCAGGAACGCACTTGGACCAAATCCAAACTAATGGTCCATCGGCAGAATCACACTGTCGTCTACTCCATTGTCCTACACCACCTCTCCTCCCAGCTCAATCTTCATGGACCTGCCCTCGGCTGGTTCGACTCATATCTTTCTCACCATCTCCGGTATGTCGTCACCAATGACTTCTCTTCCAACAATGTCACCTGTGGCATCCCCCAGGGCTCTGTGCTTGGCCTCCTACATTTTAACATCTATATCCTCCCACTTGGTGACATAATCCGCAGACACACCTCCACTTCCATATGAATGTGAATGATACCAACTCTATCTTTCTGCTTCTACACTTGACTTCTTTGACCACTAAATCCCTCGACTCCTCTGCACCTCCTACCTCTCTGACCTCCTCTCTCCTCAAACCAGCTCCCGTTGCCTTCACTCCACCGGGTCTGGCCTCCTCCATGTCCCCCGAATCCTCCGCTCCACGCTCGGTGGTCGGACCTTCAGCCACTATGCCCTGAGGCTCTGGAATTCCCTTCCTCACTACCTTTGTATTGCCCCCTCCTTTCTCAGTTTCAGGTCCCAGCTGAAGACCTTTCTCTTTGACCACGCCTTTGGTCACCTTTCTACCCCTGCCCCTGGCTCGGTCCCAGGATCCGTTATTGTGAAGCGCTCTGAGATGCCATCCGGCGTGGAGGGCGCTATATCAATCAAAGTTGTTGTTGTTGTTACTGTCCTGACAGATTGCCTGTCAGACATCAAGTCCTGGATGAGAGCTAACTTTCTACAGTTGAATGCTGAGTGGAGGGGGCAACAAGACCGAGGCCCTTCTGATTGGCATGCACCAACGCCTTCATGCATCAGGCACTGGCAGCATCAACCTTCATGATTGCACACTTAACCTCACCAAGCCAGTCAAGATCCTAGGTTTTTTGTTCTATCCTCAACTGTCTTTCCTCTCCCACGTCCAAGCAATGACCCGATCTGCCTTCCCTCATCTCTACAATATTGCTCGACACCGCCATTACCTCACTCCTCAGGCCGCTGAAACCCTCATTCATGCCTTTATCACAGCCCAGCTCGACTATGCCAATGCCCTGTTTGTCAGTCTTCCCAATTCCTCCCTCCATAGGTTACAGATAATCCAAAACTCTGCGGTCGGTGTCCTCTACCGTTCCAAACTTCATGACCCCATCTCCCCCATCCTTACCCAACTCCCCTTTACCAAGAGGATCCAATTCAAGATCCTGATCCTCACATTCAAAGCCCTCCATGGCCTCGCCCCACCCTACGTCTATGACCTCCTAAATCCCTACCAACCTGTCCGCCCCCTCGACTCAGCAAGCTCCAGCTCCATATCCCCCGCCCCACCCGCCCCACCATTGGTGGGCGTGCCTTCAACTTTTCTGCCCCCAATCTCTGAAACTCCATCGTAGTCCCTCACCCTCTCCCCTTCCCTAGCCTCCTTCAAATCCCGCCTCAAGCCCCTCCTCTTTGACGGTCGCATTGTTCACCCCAAATCCCCCTCTCTCCCTCCACCCCATCCTGACCTCAGCTCGGGTCTGAAACAATGACTGTCCAGTGCCTTGGGATGTCTTACTGATGTGAAAGGCGCTATACATGTGTAAGCTTATTGTTGTTGTTGTACATCTGATTCCAAAGTAATTGGATGATTTATGCTCATAACAATATTCCTTGCATTTGATATAGAACATTATAACGTCATCCAGACATCTCAACGTGCGTCATAGAGTATACTGTGAAGTGAATTGACTGTATATTTTTGTGGGCAAAATGAGTCAGCCAATTGTGTGCAGCTTCCCACAAACAGGAAGGATTATTACCTTCAGAAAGCAGGTCGCTAACCGATTAACAAACAGGTTCCTGCTTACTGATAGGTAAACAAGAGGTCTGTGGAGTAAGGAAATTTGTCTTATGTTTAGCCCTGCCCAATAATTTAATTTGGATCCTGTAGCTTCTGAGGTGAGTGCTCTAACCAATGACAAACAACAACAACAAAATTACATTTATAGAGCGCCTTTCACGTCGGGAGTTGCTGAATAGTTAGGTCGGGACCCAAGTGGGGGGTGGGGGGGGGGAAGGGTCAGGGCAGCGGTGGGGGAAGGAGAGTAGGAAAGGGGGGAGAGTTAGGAGAGCAGCAGAAAACATGGTCAAAGAGAAAGGTCTTGAGTAATAACCAACATATTACTGAATCCTTATTACAGTACAGTACTTACATGCTGAACTCAAATGCAAGCCAAGCCCTAATGGGTATGGTAGTCGAAGCTTGCCAAACAGTGATATCAATGGCAAGCCATGCGGTTTTTAGTTGGTTAGACTCCTGCAGTACCACAATGCACACTCTGGGGGCCCCAAACCCTGGCTTTTGCCAACATCTTCTGGAATTAAGTCAGCAGGATGCGTTCCTCCAGGAAGAGAGTGCACATTTCATTCCAACAATCTATCTCTAGGATTTTGATGTGTAAGTGGGATGCATGCACTTCTCATTATGTTTGGATACTCTTAATTAAGCATGATGAGTATCTGCACATGTCAAGACATCTGGCTGATTATTTTCTGCTGTTTTATGTTCAAAAGAGATCAAATGTTTCAATCAGTATGGGTAGGCCTGGCTGTGCTGTCACCAGTAGTGCCCTGGAGTACTGCGGACCCACCTGGATCAAGAACTGGACTACTGAGATCATCTCAGATTGTTGGTTTGATTTTGAAGCTCACTTTGTTGCAATTTCCAGTCCAAGGAAGCATCACTTCCCTCCTCCCATCTCCCCCGAGGAGGATAGTCATGATGTATGAAAAGCTCTATGAGAAATGCAAGTTGTTGATGATGTTTGAAATTCCCCCAAATTCCCTCTTGTGATTCCTGCATTTCTGATTGTTTAAAACTGAGGGTGTTCTGATTCTTGATAATAAATGATAAGAATCCTTACATTTGATATAGCGCTGATCATGTCTTCTAAACATCTCAAAGTGCTTCACAGAATATACTGTAAAGTGAAATGCCTGTTTTTGTGGGCGAAATGGGGCAACCAATTGCCACAAAAAGCCGTGGAATTAGTGACCAAATTATATATATTTTTTCTTGAGGGATTATTATCATGCGTGTGGATTTGGGAAACTTGTCCAAACACAGGTCTCCCACTTGCAAGGTGAGTGCTATAACGACTGAGCTACAGGACTCCACATTTCTTTGTCTCCACTTTTGGATATTCTCCCACAACATTGCATATGGCTTCCCAATTGCAAGGCTGACCTGTGTTTGTCTCTGCCATTGGCTTTGAATCAGATACAAGGATGTACAAAACAAAATGACCTGGGACAACTTGCTCCATGTTATGTTTCTGGCAGTCCGGCTTATCTTGGGAACCTGCCATTGTAGCAAACATAGCATCAGAATATAGGAATGTGCAGGATCAAAGGATATCATTGCAGTTCTTCTGGCCTATCCCAAGGTAAACATCAAGAGGTCCTTACACTATTCTATCTTTCAAATGAATTCTTTGTGATTGTGAATAAGTTTGACCTAGATGGTAGCAGTCACCAGGGTTCTACATTGGTCTAAGATGACAATCAAATGGTGGAGGTGTGTTGCACTGTCAAAGGTGCCATCGTTCAGACGAGACATTAAACTGAGGTCCTGTTTACTGTTTAAGTGGACATTAAAGATCCCATGGCACTATTCAAAAAGGGAAGGGAGTTTCTCCCCATGTCATGTTTGTGGGACACTGCAGTGCATCGTGCAGCTGCATTTGCCTCCAAATTCAGTCAGTCCTTCTCACAGTAAGTCTTGTGAAGCGCTTGGAGGCATCTTTCCAAAGTGATACGGCACTATGTTAAATGCAAAGATGACATCATTCAGATCCAATGCTAAACTCAGATTGTATTTGGCTCAAGGAGATATTAAACATTCATGATACTACAACAGGGCCCTGTTATAATGCCCCTTTGATATAGCCCTGACTCACTAATAGCACCAATGAATCGGAAGCACCATTCACCTGGCTTCCAGAGGTAACAAGCCAGTTTTTCATACTACAAGCTATCTGACACCCATGACATCAGATTGCAGCTGAGAGATTTAATGGTTCACATGCACAAGAAGCAGCACTGATGTCAGTTCCTGTGAGCTGCACAAGCGTGCTATTTTCTGTTTCCCAACTGAAGCGCTTTGCTTATAACTCAGACTCTGAGCTACTGGACCCAGAGGATCGTGTTCTAATGCTTTTTTTTTGTTTTTGGAATAGTATACTTGATAGTACACTTAGTCCTCGCTTAATGTCGCAGTATTTACCCGTGAAGAGCTTTGAGATGTTTTAACATGAAGAAATATCAAGTACCGTATATCTCCGCGTATAAGGCGCACTCGCATATAAGGCGCACACCCCACTTTTGACCTTTTCTTGGTGAAAAAAAACGGAAGCATTTTCGATGATATTGCCGGCAGAAGGGAGGAGAGACAGGAGAGACAGGTAGGGAGGGAGAGAGAGAGGCAGGCAGGCAGGGAGGGAGAGAGACAGGCAGGGAGGGAGAGAGGGAGGCAGGCAGCCAGGCAGCCGGGGAGGGAGAGAGAAATACAGTAAACAGGAGGGGCGGCCGGCGCGCTGTCAGCCGGGGCTTGGTCAGTGTCCGGCGGGGGTTGGGAGGAGCGGGTGACGGGGCTTCGGCCTCGGCCGCCCGGGCAGTGGCAGCAGCAGCGGACTTCAGTGCTGTGCTTGCTGCCTGCCTGCTGTCTGCCTGCAGGCAGGCAGACACGAAGAGAGGCAGGCAGGCAGGCAGGGAGGGAGGGAGGCAGGCAGGGAGAGAGAGAGAGA
>JAAILG010010734.1:7185-24062 GCA_012026655.1 Hydrolagus affinis
TCCCCCCCCCCCCCCCCCCCCAACCCCTCAGCTCTCTGACTATTTTTATTCTAGCCCCAGTCCAGCTTGTCCCAATCTTCTTTCTTCTCTAGAATTCCTCTTGTCCCTTGTAATCGTTTCCCACCAAACCCGGCCACATATGTCCCACTGCATGCCAAGACCAACTAATTTCATCCCTGTCATTTACTCCAAAATTAGTCACGTCAGCCCTCTTTAAAGCCAGATACCAGCGCTACTCAAAGGAAAACAAGTGAAGCAAAGGGGATGAAAGAAAGAACGGAAGACAGTGACTCCTAGAGAAATGCCATTGTCGGAAATAGGCAAAGAACAAAAGATTAAACAAGAAATCTGTGAAACATGAGATCATAGTGAATAGTAATAATTGACAGATCACGCCAAATTTTGTACTGGCACAAGTTATTTTGCCCACAAAATACAGTCAATCCACATTACAATATTGTACATTGTTTGAAGCACTTTGAGACATCTCAGCAAGCTGATAAGGCACTATATCAAAAGCAAGGATTATTAATATCATTCATCTTCATCCATCTTATTTCCCTATCCTGTATATTGCTGGTGGTGATGGGTGGGGAGAGTGGGGTTCAGCAATGCACACAATAGTGCATTTGCCCACTGGTCCATTGAGAAGCATGACTGAAGAACTTAAGCACACATTTTCCGATGAAGCAAACGCTCTGTCACCATATCCCCTAAAGCTGCTGCAGGCTGTGAGTTGGTTGCACGTCAAGCATGTCAGTTTCCGAGAGTGGTGTAATTTCAGCACGTCGGCCAATCCTGTCAAATCAGTTTGAAGTTTTTTTTAGAAAAATAGACATCTATTAAGATGTCAGCACTTTATTATTGAAATAATTGAGAGTCTCTTGACTTTTTCATTATCGTTTCATTAATGCAAATTTGCAATGAAGACATTTTTAAAATGATTTCTAAAGGATGCTTATTCGCTCTGGGAGGCATTCGTGGAGCTATATTTGTGTTGGGCTCTGCAGGAACTGGAAATCTGCACAGTGGCATACTGCTTATGAGTGTTAACCCTTCCAATGCTATTTTATTAAATGCCTTTCAAGATTTGTTTGTGAGATATTGCTGTGCGAAAATTAGCTACCTTGTTCCCTGCATTTTATAGTAAATCCCATGAAGTGCTTTGATATGCCTTTCCAATGTTTCAATGTGTCCAATTTTATCTGAGGAATTGCTGACCAGGACGAAGAGAAAAACTCATTTATTTTAAAATAGTGCCACAGGATCTTTAACGTCCACCTGAACAGACAGATAGGACCTTGGTTTAAAACTTCATTGGAAAGATGGCAATTCTGCCAACGCAGCACACCCCCAGCACTGTACAAAGTGTTAACATAGCTTCTGTGTTCAAAGACCTGACATGGGGCCTGGGCTACAACCTTCCGTCTCAGAGGTGAAGAAAGATATTACTAACTAAGGCAGACTAACACTAAACATGAACACACTGTGGCATACAACATCAGGGGCCATAGAAATTGACTGCAGGAGAGAAAGAACAAGGTTTAACATTGTAGAAAGTGATTTGAGAAAGCAGCTTTCTCCAAATAAAATGTTAACCATTTAACACAGGTACCTTGAAATTGTGTCATTAAAGGCTTTGTCAAATGAGTGAGCTGAATGGCATATTCAAATTGTTTATAAATTAATGACTAATTCAGCATGAAAGAGTATCAAAACCTAACAAGGTTGCTCGGACAGGTTCCCAATGGCATAATAAGAGATAATAAGTCTGAGTTAAATGCTTCTTTCTATTTTTTTTTACCATATAAATCTGCATTTAGTTTTTCAAACAACGTTTAATTCTAAGGTTGTATTCCATATGAGAGTAATTGTACCACTCAAATTGAGCGGCAGATTGCTGGGAAGAGCTTGGTATTGCAGCACTTAGATTTGAATGCAGCTGTCCATCCACAAACAGAAATATGACAGGCATTTTCTACACTTTCACCCTACTGTATGGCACAAAGTCCACCAATTCAACCATTCTGCACCACTTAGAATATCTTGGAGAATAGTAATGTGATATGCAAATTATCAATGACATTCATTATCATATTGGTGATAAATGGCCAGTCAATAATTGAAAACTGTTGATGGCTCAAGCATGTTTCTCTCCTCAACCAACTTTTGTCCAGCGTCTTTGGATGTCCTCCTGACGTGAAAGGCGCTATACAAGTAATTTTGTAATTTTGTTGTTGTTTTCATTCACAATCCCTATGTCAAGACTTATCTCACATAATAATAATCCTTGCATTTGAATAGCACCTGATCATGTCTTCAAGATGTCTCAAAGCGCTTCACAGAATAAACTGTAAAGTGAATTCACTGTTTATTTGGATGAAACCACAAACTAGGCTGAGGCTCCATTTGAAAACTACAACAACAACAATTCCATTAATATAGTAGCCTTCACACAGGATAGCATCTCAACGCTTAACAATGATGGAGACGTATGTCAAGCTATGGAGAAGGGAGGTAACCATAGGCACAGTCGGAAAGGGAGGTCTCCAAGTGTGACCTGAGGACTAGTAATGAGGAGACAAGGTGTAGGGATTGAGGCAAGAGTTTCAAAGTCTTGGAGTGTAGCGGTTGAAAGCATGGGCACCATTATTTTTCCTGGTGACTTTAGTTATTCTATTTATTCACTAGCCACATTGATTAACAATATGATAATTATTATCGGTGATCATTAACATGTCACCGGTTACAATTTTACCCCATTTTAGACCTTGTGATTTGATGAGCTCTCATTGTAATTTTTTAGGCTGCTTCATCTCCTGCCAAGACAAAGCAGCATTTTTTTTAAAAAAGCGAAAGGTTCTTACCGTACATACTGTATTTATTTGTTTACTTCCCCAGATTTTTCAGTTTGTAAAGACACTGTACAGAGCAGGGGTCATTCGTTGCTCAGTGTTGAGTTAACTGATGTTCATTGAACATCTTTGTGTGTGTGTGTGTTTGTATATTCATGTGCTTGTGTGTGCTCATCTCATTCACCTGGCTTAAGACGATGGTAATATTCAGGCAGGATATCTGATCTTAAGCACTGTGCAGTGACCTACTGATAAAGTGTGGTGGCTAACACATCAAGAAAGCTCACCTGGTTGTGATGTTTAAGGCAGTGTCTTTAAGATAAGTGAGCAGAAAATAGTGGAGGGTTTGGGTGTGAGGGAGGAGGATGAAGCAAAGAGAAAAATATTTTCAAACTACATTAAATGTGCACAGATATTTGAAGAAATTCTTGCGAAAGAAGGCATCTGACAATTGCAAGATGTAAGCCTCAACTGTAATGTGTAAAACCACTGGCATGACAGCTCTGTGGAGGAATCTCAGAGCCATTGGAGGTGAGCCATGGTTGGAATGGTTTGAATCTATTGAGTGATGGTTCTCATTGAAAAATTAACAAAGAGAAGATGTACAGAGGAGGAGGAGAGCATGTATCTAATTGTACATCTTTTGAAAAGCCTTTCTAAATAGTCACATTCTTCAGTATGCAAGGCATGTTACGCTGGTATGTGAGACTGGGGCTGGAGGGGAGGGGACATCTTGAGTGTTCCTTCCTCTGGTAACTTGCCGAGGAGAGAATATGAAGCTCATATGACTGTGTTCCTTGTGGCACAAGGCAGAACTTTGACAGATATTCCCAAATGGGAAAGCTAAGTGGTTTTAAGTTTGTGTTTGCTGGTGAAAGCTTTGAGATAATGACCACCAAACTACAGAAGGTACATTGCAGCCCTGTTTATAATGAGTTTCACTCCAGAGACATTTGGCTGTAATACCTTTGCGCTGTGTATCACTTTCATCGCTGATGCCCGTAGGCAGCCCAAACTCTTCCCTTGTGCTAACCTTTCTTACTGAAATGGCTGACATGCAGTTCATTAGGTTGCCATCGACATAATTCCCTCCGTTACTGCGCATTTGTAAAGCAGGAAGTGCTGTTGCTACATTGAATAACATTGTAATGGGAATTCATTAATTGTGGTCTTTTTAGCTCTTGGGTTTCGCTGCTGGAATACACATAGGAGAGCAATTAATATCGTGTAGGCTTGATTATCCGCACATGCCCCATTAACTGTGGGTAAAGTGCAAGGATCTCCACTCTGTTCCAGTTCTTATATCCTAGAAAAAGTTCTAGTATATGCTTCATGCTGTAGTGAAGCTGATTGTTAATTGCATAACTTCAGTGCAGAACTTACAATAAAGAGGAATGAGCATTAACACTCAAATAAGAGGGAAAAGACAGAAGAGAGGGGACAGTAATTAACAGATAGCGGAGACAGCAGAGTGAAGGAAGAACAGAGAAAGAGGGGGAGCCAAGAAAGGGGGAATAGAATACAGAGAGAGGGGGGCAGAGAGAATGTGGAGGAACAGAATAGAGAGAAGAAGGGAACAGAACTGAGGGAGAAAGACGGGACAGAACAAACAGAGAGACAGAGTCAGGGGATTTCAAAACAAGAGAGAGGATCAGAAACAACGGAGAGAAAGAGGACAGGCCAGAGAGAGGAGAACAGAAAACGAGAGAGGGGGGAACAAAAAGAGAGAGGGGACAAAACTGTGCAAGTGGGGAACAGAAAAGAAAGAAAGAGCGTGTAAGTGAGGGATAGAACATTTGGCACCTTTATGTTAATCTATTTTAACCATGCTCCTGCAACTGAGTAAAACCTTTAAAAGAGATTTTTAATGCAATGTGTCTTTCTTTCTCCACCCCCGCACCCCCATTTCCTCTTCATCCATCCAGAGGACCAACTTCCCATGGGTTTCCCCACGATAGACATGGGTCCTCAGCTGAAGGTGGTGGAGAGAACGCGCACAGCCACCATGCTGTGTGCAGCCAGTGGCAATCCAGATCCAGAAATCACCTGGTTCAAAGACTTTTTACCTGTAGACACAAGCAACTATAATGGACGCATCAAACAGCTACGGTCAGGTAGGGTCTTGTTACTGTTATCAGATGGTAGATTTGTTTTGTAGGTAATATTTTATATTCCTATCCTCTTATGTGTATTTTAGTGTGGTGTTCATGTCTGTGATGTTGTCATAGCCTGTTTCAGTGTCTGTGTGTGCAGCTTCTGTTAATTCCACATTGCTCACTGCTGTGACTGTATTTTTTATGTTTTTTTTAACTGCTTTCGGCAGTAACAGATTCCATTTTTTTTCTCTATTTTTCTTTGTTTTTTTTCTCTTATTTTTGGTCGAACATTGGGCTTCATTCAGAAGTGCAACCAGGACCAAATGGTTTTAAAAAAAACTTTTAAAACCAAACCTTCAAAACATTATTTATTATTTTAAAAATCAAATTTTAAAAAGCGAGAAAATAAACTGTATTTTGTTCTGTCTTCTCTACGTTTTGAACCCGGCAAAGATTGTTCCCTTTCATTGATAAAGCTTTACGGTGCTTTTTTCCATACCTTAGTGTACAATGGGATACTCTGGAGTCTGACTAAAAGTTGATGGTTTTTTTTGCTTCTGGAGTGTTTTTTCCATTTAGCCACAGTAGTGTGTTATGTGTGTGCGCGTTGACGCCTTCCAGACTATATATCAGGATCTACAGAAGCCTGCTTTCCATGTAGACACCAACTTTTGCTGCTCTTTGACCAGTGCACTCCTCTCCTCCCTCTTGAATACCTTCAATATTCTTTCCCTGTCTCCCCCCTAGTTTCTTCTTTTGCTGTCAGCTACTAGAGTCACAGTCTTACCTGATTCCTAAATCTATTAAGTAACGTGCTAAATATTGGCTAGTGCCCAACTGATAGTCGGTTTAAAAAAAGAAAAGCTGTTTGCATTCACATTAGTAACTACCGTATATCGTTCTATACTGAGATGTGTGATCACCTGTTTTACCAGGATTCTCAGCTTTGACCTGTCCTGTGATGTTTAACTCGTCTTGTTAACTGCCTCTTTGCTTGTTGTCAGCAGAACTGTGTAAATTATCCTTCTGTTAATGTGAATTAAGATTAATTTTCACCTGTCGAGTAGATGATATAGTTTTAAAGCTATAATTCTGAAAACTATGTGCCAAATTATAAGGAATATAATAATATTTTTATGCTGTCTTTCTTCTTTCCGTGTTAAATCTCCAGAATCCTTTGGTAAGTGCTTAGTTCTGAAGCGCACTTCACCCCCACTAATTCCATATTCAGATTAAAATGCATGGCATGCATTTTACTAACAGTTAGTGTAGTCACTGGAGCTCTCTGTAGTGGCACACACCTCCACAAAAGAGTCGGATCAGCAATAAGATACACCTGTCTGAAAAACGTGACACACAACCTTCACGTAGATGTAGTCGAGTAGCTACCATAATCCAACCTAAACTACAGTAGTTATATCCACCGGGCCTACAGTGTTTCCGATATTTGCTGAAACAGTATTAAATATGTTAAGGGTTCTTAGGCTGTCAAACACTATTGTATCTCACCCTTGTGTTCAATCTCCTAAGACTTCACTGCCAATTTCTGCACTGGCAGAGGCAATGCCACCTACAGTGGACATTGTTCTCATGGTACAACTTGCTTTTACTAACCTAATACTATCTAATATAGTCCTGTTTACCAATACAGTAATTCAGTTTCTTTCTAGACCTTTATTCTGTAAATCTAATTTGATTTTATCTTCCAAAGCCCTAGCCTCCTTCTTCTCGTACTAATGCTTCTTCTCTCTAATCTTATTTGCATTCATATTATCCACCCAGGTGGTACACCAATACGAGGTAAGAATGCTGAACTAACGTTCACAGAATTGATCCTCTTCATTTCTCCTGTCCTTTCATATCGTTCATGTTTGTCAAGTAAAAATGTCCATTCCTTCCTGTTTTTTTGCTTTGTCCAGTTTGTTTCTCTTCAATTAAGTGTATGTTTGTGTCTGTTTATTTGTTTTATTTTGTTGTGTTTTGGATGTAAAAGGCTTTTGTTTCTTTTTGATATGCTTAGATTAAGCATATCACTGACTTTTGTTCATACCCCAATCACAGCGTATCATTTCTCCTTCCTTTTTTTGTACTATTAAAACATTCAGGTTGAACGTCCCCCCAGCTTCCCTTCCTTGAAACTGACCAGAGTAGTTCTTCTTGATCTAGACCAGTGATGGACAACCTTTTTTTTGGTCGGCCAACAAAATAAACCTTCCTGATTGAATATTTTGTGATTCATACCATAAATCACAAAGTTTTCAATCAAGAAAATACTGGGAACAAAACATTGATATAAAACAGACACACCTAGACTAGTGCTAAAGTTTGGCAGGCCAGTTCTTGATGGCCCAGCGGTCCACTTGTGGCCCGCGGGCTATCGTTGGCTTCCACTGATCTAGACCATCAGACAGCATGGTCCATGGAGCAGTGGTAGATATCACCCCCAAAAAATACTTGAATGATTTATTTTTTCGTCCGTTTTGCCTCCTCCCCCTGAGGTGCGAGTTTGTCATTTTTCTTCACTTTTTCTTTTTCCCCTTTCTTCAAACACTTTTCCAGCTTCCCTGATCTAGCTACGACTTTTTTTTTTAATTCTTCTTTGCAACTTTTTCACGGATTTGCGCGAGTTTTTCAAGCAAACTACTTCTTCAAGATACACCAGCCGGAGGCACTCAGCGACCAGTTTTGAGGTGTAATGAGGACGGGCACCACTCACTGCTTTTTTATCCCTTTTTAACACGCCGCGTAAACAAAGACAGCTCTTTTGGATTTTTTTTTCTTGCATCTTGTGGGCAGACACTAAACTACTAATCCCTTTGGTGGATTTTTCTGTGTCTTGGGGCCCATCAGGGTCCTACGACAATGGTTTGTGTTCTTTCGAAATTGGCCTCTGGTCTCGATCTTACAATAAAGACAAAAGGTGTGAATTTTTCTCTAATCATCCAATTTACTCTTATGTATTTTTATTTTTCAGCAAAAGGGTCTGAAAGATTGTAAGTTGCACAATAATTACGTTTATGTCCTACAAGGTTGCATGTGTAGCAAAAGAGTTACTTTTTAAGAGGTCTTTTGAAGAGTATTTTGAGAGATTATGCCTTAACTAACCAAAATTCTTTTTTTTTTTTTTCGCTTTGAGCAGCTTTTTGTGTTTTTGCTGCCCATTTTTCAATGAACTTTGAAGGAAATGTTTCTTGTCTGCCTTTTCCCATCGTTCCAAATCTTTGTGGTGATCTTTTTTGAATGTTAACTCTTTTATTTACCTGAAAGCCATTGCTCCTTTGAAGCAACCTCGCCCATCCATTGACCAGTGAAATGCATAGAGCAGGATCTCAAACAAACAAACCAACCAAAAAAAAATCTCCACTTGCCGATTTTGACGGTGTGAAATCCTCCTTTACACTAACTTACCCATCACATCCACTCTGTCTGTTCACCCTAGCAAAGCAATGAATCGACGCTGAATGGAGCCTCGCTGACATACCCTTTCATGATGTTGAAAGGACTTGAAAAGTAAAAATTAAAAAGCTGAGGAAACACAACAACCGCTACTTGCCTCCTATGCATAATTTTCTCTCTCTTTGCCTCCCCTATGCAGGTGCCCTCCAAATAGAGAACAGTGAAGAATCCGACCAAGGGAAATATGAGTGTGTGGCAACCAACAGTGCGGGTACCCGTTATTCTGCCGCTGCCAATCTATATGTGAGAGGTAGGAAAAACAAAAGCCTGGCATCCGCTATTCAGAGAGACTCGGGGGTATTGGAGACATATCTAAATGTATTCAGTTATTGCCGTAGGGATCAGAAGGACCTATACTTACTGTAGTAACACACACAGGCTAATGCACATAGAAGGTACAGTGGTTAAAAGACAGCGCCCTTGAGCCCAATCTATCCCGTGGAATGGGTTTGTAAGTATATATACTTTTTACACTTTAACTTCCGTTTTCTGGCATTAATTTGAAACCTGTGCTTTACATTTTTTTTTGTTTTGTTTCCTTTGTACCTTTGTTGAACTTGGTCATGACTTGATTGCTTGGTGTGCTACTAATCAACAAACAAATAACTCCAAGCACTGGGGAATGTGTGTAAAATGCATTTAAAATCCTGTGATGCAAGGGATGTGGAGATGCGGTCCTTACCAAAGAAAATGAGCAGAGCACAATTGTTTCTCTTGATTCGTTTATTCTCTTTTCTTTCCTTCTTCTTTGTTGGACTATGGAGAGACCTGCAAATCCCTGCTACTTCAGTAATGAACTGAGTTTGAAAGCTGTCTCGTTTTCAGCCTGAATTGTTTATAAAGACGCTGAAATAGAAACAGATACATTTGCCAGGATGGAACATGGGTTTTATAAGCCACGGAAGGGGAGATGGGGGGGATTCCTATCTCCTTCCACCACTTTTCAAACAGTAGCTTCTCAGAATTAAGTAAAATCCATCAAATTTTGCCAACCAATATTTTTCGGAAGAAGTTCTAACATTCAACTTAATTTCAATTCAGCACTTTGTTCATGAGTTGATGTTATTGCACATTGACTTTTCTGATAATAGTTAGAACTACAAAAATAATTCAGAATGAATTTCACAGCTTTAAGCTCATTACTGCAGTTCAGGTGCTTCATGGCTCAGACTAGTCCCATCTTGGAATTTTTCTCCACTGTCATCTAGTTCCATGTTTAGTCTTAACCTCAGATGGGGTTTCGTGACTGTAAAGTATCCAGAAATCAAAAAAAAAAATTCAGCTTTTAGATGAAGACGTAATGTCTCTGTAATGCTAGGAAGAAGGGAAACGATTGTTTCAACAGATGGACTGAAAATTTCAAAATGACACTAGTTGTAGGTCTTTAACACTATCATAAACATCAAAACAAATGGTGATTTTGAAAGTTGAGGTAGGAAGGCTTAATCAGAGCGAGATAAAATGTACTAGTAGCAGTTGAAAGCCTTGATACGGCCTTTTTACTCTCTCTGTGTTTCCCTTGTTTTTCTCCTTTCCTCATTTCATTGTGTTCTGCATCAAACCCCCTACATCCCTCAGAGCTGCGAGAAGGTTGGTGTGTTTTTTACTTTTTACCCACCTTAAGAACTATTGATTGAAATGATCAGAAAAAAAATTTAATTGAATGTAGCTGCATTGTGGCCTTTGATTAATGTTATGTCACCTGATCTTGGCTGTTGGTGCTTTGTGAGCTTATGGGATCAAGACAGTGGGGCATGTTGGGAGAGAATGTGACCTGGGATGCATGGCAAACCCGTATGCACTCAACCTATGGTCTGCTAAACTGCTCAGTGTTCCTGCCTGTTGCTCAGAGAAGTCAACTAAATTGAGCACTATCTTTTTTGTAGTGCACAACTTTCCAAAGCATGAGTAACTAAACCTCTCGCCTTCCAGTTTTCTGTCTCCTATAGAAGAAAAATAACGTTCTCTGTAGTTAACATTGGCTGCCTCCTGCTTCTCTTTCAGTAGCGTGTGCTCTCTGTCTGAAAGCCGCTTGCTCTTCTATCCGCGCTGCCAACCATCATTGCTCACAAGGTCATAATGGGTCACTGAAAAAGCACCTTGCATTAGTTTTCTCTAAACAGTGCTTATCACACACACAAACAAATTGGGGGAAAGGATTGTAAATGGTGAATAGAATTAATTGCACAGCTACATAATTACTATGATTCTATGATTATTACTACGATTCTTGTCAAGTATTTTCAATGGTCTTCACTTTATATTTGGCCTGGGTCTCTTAACATCTATGAAGGAGGCCCCGTGTAAGATGTTGTCTTGAAACTGAGTTCAAAGTAAGAATGCAGACATTTGAGCAAAGTTTATCGAATCTACTGAGCAGGAACACTGAGTGTAGAGCTTTTGTAAAATTTCAGTCTTGTGTTCCCTGTGTGTGGAGTCTTGTCGAAATGCTGATGTGCTAAGTGTTTAATTGATTACACAAATTAGTTGCTCTAATATTGAATGAGAATAACCCCAATTCTGTTAATGTAGCTAGCATTGGCTTCTGTTCATTGTGAATGCTTAGTGCACCATGAAGGCTTCTAATGAAACTTTGAAACTTTGCTTTGAGCTCTCGCTTTTCCTGCCTTGGTTATGGTGTAACTTTACAGTAATAGCATCTTATAATATGCTTCTACTCAGTTCCTTCCTCTTCCCCTCCTTCTCCTCTTCCCCCTCCCTTAATATTTAGACTGGTTTCCAACTCTTTTTCTTTAGTTGTCGTTCTTTTTTTTTTACCTTTTCTTTGTGTTTTCTTCCCCGCCCCCAACAGTTGTCTTCTGCATGGCTTTTTTATCTAACAGTTAACACATGTGCATGTGTTGCGTGACTGTACCCCGTTAAAAGTACCAGGCTTTGCCTTATTTTTAATGTGTGTGTATATGTTTACATGTAAGTGGGAGGTCTTGAGGCTGCATCCACTTTGACTGAGTCTGAGAGCAAACGAGTTGCACTTTCAATGTATTGTAGATGACGTGTACCAGGGCTCTGATGTGACAATGTGGTCAAGCACATTCCCTCACATCAACTGGAAGTACGCAGCATTGAAGTTGGTGTTGTACTCAACTCAAGCATGCTGTTGATCCTCCAGTTCTTTCTTCTGTGCATATTTATATTCTATCTTTTGCATGTTGTTTGTGTATTGTTAGTCTGTAGTTTAGTCCAATATGAGAACCTGATAGGTATGATCTAAACATATGTATAAATGTCTACAGTAGAACTGGGGAAAATATTCTTAAAGCATCTAGTAAATAGTAATGTATTATTTCCATCTTAAAATCCATCAAACCTTGTTTAATGTTAAGGGCATAAATTAGCTCAGTATTGGTACATATATCTGTGGAACTCACATCATCTATATAGTGTGGAAATGGTTCCCTTTGTACATGTTATTACCTTTTTATGTTCTCTTTCAGTACGTCGTGTCGCACCAAGATTCTCTATCCCCCCAACGAGCCACGAGATCATGCCTGGTGGAAGCGTCAATATCACTTGTGTTGCTGTGGGTTCCCCAATGCCGTATGTGAAATGGATGCTCGGGGCAGAAGACTTGACTCCTGAAGATGACATGCCGATTGGGAGAAATGTTCTAGAGCTCAACAATGTCAGAGAGTCTGCAAACTATACCTGTGTTGCCATGTCAACACTCGGAGTCATAGAAGCAATTTCTCAAGTCACTGTTAAAGGTGAATAACAACAACAATTACATAGTCATCTCTTTACAATATAATATCATGTAATATGTGTAGTGTGTGCCTATGCAATGTGTTTATATCTATAAGACTTATTATAGTGCTATAATGTAATGAAATTGTAGTTCTTGAGAAAATAGGTTGATACAATGCTAAGAAAGAACCATTTGCAAGTAAATGAACAGCACAAGAATAACCCACATGGATTAGTTGCAAATTATTGGTGGCGTTTATTGATTAAATATTGAGCCCAATTGATGGCTGTAGCTGATGCATTATCCTGCAGAATAACATTTCAAGTTTCAACACACTGAATAATATTAATTGAATCGTATATTGCCAACCAGTTTAGAAGTTTTGAATTTAAGCCAGTTAACCAAGCTTGCGATAATAAAGCAGTACAGTAAACAGCATTATGTCTCCTGTTAGGACATGTACTATTCAGTGCAAAGTGCAGCAAACGAAAGAATATAGTCTCATAAAAATAAATAAACAATAATCTTTGCATTTGATATAGCGTTTTTCATGTCTTCTAGACAGAGAGAGTGAGTACAATACTATTTAACAATGTGAGGAGAATCTTATATCAATATCAGTGCAGTTTTGATTTGTACAAAATAACAGTCACTATATTTTATAGTGAATTATATGAAGCACTTTGACACTTCCTCCCGACATGAAAGGTGTTGCATTAAATGCACAGATTTATTTATTCATTTGTCCTACTATGTCCTTCTTTACAGCTTTGCCAAAACCACCAGGAACACCTATTGTGACTGAAACAACAGCAACTAGTGTCACATTGACTTGGGACTCAGGAAACCCAGAGCCCGTTGCACATTATATAGTTCAACACAGACCTAAACAAGTAGAAGGTCCATATCAAGAGATAGACGGGGTAGCCACAACACGCTATAGTGTTGGAGGACTAAGCCCTTATTCGGATTATGAATTCCGAGTGGTTGCAGTGAACAACATTGGACAGGGGCCACCAAGTGAGCCAGTGGAAACACGAACTGGAGAGCAGGCACCCTCCAGTCCACCCCTCGCTGTGCTGGCTCGTATGCTGAGCACTACCACCATGCTGATTCAATGGCAGGAGCCAGAGGAGGCGAACGGTCAGATACGTGGGTACAGGGTATATTACACTATGAATCCACAGCAGCATGCGAACAATTGGCAGAAACACAATGTGGATGACAGCATGCTGACCACCATTGCCAATCTGATCCCAGAGACCACCTACACTGTCCGCGTCCTGGCTTTTACGTCTGTTGGTGATGGACCACACTCACCTGAAATACAGGTGAAAACTCAGCAAGGAGGTAAGCTATTACAGGTGATTTATGTGACATTTGGGCACCCACTTTTCAGATTTGTCACTATTAAGAATGAAAGGTAACCTTTTCATCTCCCTGCAGAAGGAGACAACATTATGAGCGCATTTAGCAAAAAAATGTTTCAAGTGATACAAGCCCACCCTATAAAAAAGACGTGAAATACGAACTGTGCCAATTCAGACTTAAGACATGAACAAAATAAAATGATCTTAAGACCCTGGACACACATATAGCCAAGTGGTGAAATTAATGAGATGCTACGCGATCTGGAGGAAGAGTAGTCTCAATGCAATAAACAGAAGTATTTTCTATTCTCGCTATTAGTTTCACTGTAAAATGCACAGGTAAATCAAAAAGGTCTAATTTAAGGTATTTCTTAGCAGCATTACTTCTGGTAAGTGAAAGTGTGTTACTTCAGCCCATCCTCCACTCTGATGCAGACTACCTCCCCGCAGGAGATTCCATTTGTCATCGGGATTTATCCTGTTCACAAAATACCAGTTTCAAATATGTTGGTTGGTCACCATCATATCATTTAATATTAAACTGATCAATAGTTATATACAATTTTTTCATGGTTTTAATACGCAATACTTTTTGATCACATTTATAATCAGGAGCATGTTGTAAACAAGTTTGCGTAAAGTGGTAAGTGGTAAGAATTGTGGACTTCAGCTGTCTCCATATGTGTCTATGATCCTTGGTGTTGCTTCCCTCAGACTTAGGTTATACAGAATGAACTATTGGCTGAGGGCTATTCCCTCTCCAAATCCCTTCCTAGTGCACCAGTCAAGTTTAATTCTGTTGCAGCCGGGCCAGTGGAGTTGGGAAACCCAGTTCCCAAGATATAAACCAAGGTCCAGGAATGTCCCACAATCCTAGGTCAACCAATATCATCACGGGAAATCTTACCGGCATTTTGTACATTGACTTCTTCAGTTCAGACACAGCTAACAGCTTCCTTCAACAGTCTCCTTGCTCATTTAGGTGGCTTTGGACCAATGTGTCACAGTTTAACTATTATTATCCTTTAGGAGAATTTTGTTCTTATATGTTGGTAACTTTAATGTGTGCTGATGTATTTGACGCATGTCAGTTGGTGTAATTGGAAAAGTTCACAATTTGCCAATGTACTTTGTGCTGATTAAGTTGGTTCGGGTTACACTTCAGCGCTGTATTTGGAATGGTTCTGGGCGCATATTAACATTTTCTGCAATAACACAGTAACTGGATGCATAAGCAAAAAAAACAACAGCTGAAAGACTCAAAGTTCAACCGTGTTCTTCGCCTGCTTCTAGAAATAATTCAGAAGGAGCTCATCGGCGCCACATTTTGAAAAGCAGAATAGTGCCTGGATTCAGTGTGTTAAAGAGGCCTTTTGGGCCATTTTCGAATCCTTTGAGGGTGGGAGCCTGTAACCCAAGTCCATACTTTGATTATTTATTGTTTGAAATTGCAGAAAACACAGATGTCTTCTTGTCATGCTCTGCTCATTCACTGACCCGAAATACATGCAGAGTGCTCAGTGGGACACGAGAGAAAAGCAGGCCAATGGGATATTAATTACACCAGTCTTACTTCCTCAGCAGGCATTGAATATCTGGTTACTAAACTGATTGTGCTCTGTGGTCAGAGTTGTCTGGATAAAGCCTGGCAATTTTCTGAACCATTAACTTGAGGTTTTGCATTGGGTATCAAATTGAAATGTCAGCCAATGTAGCCTGTTCTTCTATGGGAAACAAAGCATGTACTGGCCTAGATTTACACTATATGAGAAGAAGTTACTGTACGGTGATCAATGGGGAAAATGTCAAACATCAGTGTTTAGTCTAGCAACCTTCCTGCTGCTTATCCAGCAAGGACCATTCTCCCCAAGAGGGCTTTGATTTGCAATGTTGTAAGGAGCTGAGTGAAAAAAATCCCAACGTCCTGTGTGCTCCCTGCTAGGCCTGTTGATCATCCAAGCTGGCTAGTCTATCATCAACAGAGTTGAGAAATACCATAGACCCTGGTTAAGGAACTAACACTGCTGCAGAGGCTTGACTTGATCATGAAACTTTGTTGTTAAGCCATGTCACGGTAGAGCCAGCTCAGCAACAAGAAGATCCTGCTTACACCGCACACTGGCCCACGGATGATAGTAATGGTCTTGAGAAGATTGAGCTTGATGTCGCACCTTAGAAGTTGTACTACAGATCTCTGTCTAAATGTGGATGTGGACTATAGTAAGCTTTATGTTATGTTACCTTTTTGTTTACGTAACATTAATTGGCAGTAATATCTTGGTACTTGAGATATAGAATTCATTATTATGTGGAGCTCCTGTGGCTCAGTCGTTAGAGCACTCGCCTTACAAGCGTGACACCTGTGTTCAAATCCAGGCGGGTCAGGGCGAAACCTTGGGCAAGTTTCCTTACTCCACATGCCTAATAATAATCCGGCCCCAAAAAAACAGTAATAAAAATGGTGATTTTCAATCCACGACACTGCTGTGCACAATTGGCTGCCACGTTTCACCCACAAATGTTCAGTCAATTCACTTTACAGTATATTCTGTGAAGCGCTTTGAAGCATCAATAAGATGTGAAAAGCGCTATATCAAATGCAAGGATTAGTATGATTATTATTATCATTATAGGTGAAGGCTTAACTTACAACATGATGAGTCAAGCTCATGCAGATGTTGTTTAAGCTATTAGTGCACTGTGATCATGTTATTGCAACACATTTTAAATTATTTTTGGGTGTAATGAGTGTTCAGGATAAGATCAGACAAAAAGGAAAATCACACCTACCTTTGGATATCACAGTAGAAAAGCAGCCACAGCAAGGACAATCCCAACAATATTGGAACATAATGAAGATAAGAATAAGAGTAGACCACTCAGCCAGTTGGGGTTGTTCCAGTTTTAAAATTAAATTGTGGCTGATCTGCAACTAAATTCTATTTTTCTGCCCCCTGCAACATATCCCTTGCTACTCCCAACAACCACAAAATTACACTTATACAGCAACCTTCACATCAGGAGGACATCCGTGCCTTGACCGGCACCGCTTACTTCCACCTGCGCAACATTGCCAGGCTCCGCAATTATCTTACCCCCCACGCTGCCAAAACACTCGTGCACGCGTACATCACCTCATGGCTGGACTACGGAAATTCTCTCCTCGTCGGCCTCCCCAGTTCCTCCATTCACAGGCTGCAGGTCATCCAAAACTCTGCAACCTGTGTATTATCCCGCACCCGCCTCCGCGACCATATAACCCCCACCCTCGCCCGTCTCCACTGGCTCCCCATCCTCCAGAGGATCGAGTTCAAGATCCTCGTCCTCACCTTCAAGGCCTTACATGGCCTTGCCCTGCCCTATTTAACCAATTTACTCTCCCCCTACAAGCCCA